>ML429668.1:28700-65017 GCA_005239525.1 Nicotiana knightiana
TGTATTCCCCTCCCTTATATAGGAGATTCTTATAACGTACGACTCTTGCTATGGTTACTCATTAATGACTAATTATGACATTAATGAGGCGTTACAAAGGATAACGGTAATTGGGGTTCGGTTACATAACATTCGAGTAGTCAATTGTGGGTCCTTGAATCTGCCTGTAGCTTTGTCTAGATTCATTCTGACCGTGCCTCTCTCCCATTTTGATCAAGTTATTTTTCCCGTGACTGATAAGTTCGTGGGTTTACTGAACTGTGCCTCTTTGTATCGTACCTCTTCCAAGAATCTCATCCAGCTGTTGCGTTTTCCTATGTCCACGTGACTGGCTGAGTTGTCAAAAGCTCGCTTACGTGTGAAACTCTTTTTTACCAATACAATACGACGGAGACATAATACCGTTAGACAACTACTCTCTAGTGGTGTTATCACAATTGACTACGTAAAGTCAAGAGATAACGTATCAGATCCACTTACAAAAGGCCTATCTAGAGAGGCAGTTGAAATATCATCAAAGGGAATAGGGTTAAGGCCTAGGACAAGTCATCATGGCGGTAACTCTACCTAGCAGACTGGAGATCCCAAGAGCTAGGTTCAAAGAGATCAAACAAAGTTATGAATGACGGTTCAACATTGTCAAATAACTCAACCCATTCTCGTGATGAAGACAATGTTCAGAAATAAAGGTAAAGCATTAAGACTTGTTGATGAGTCAATAAAAGCTTAAAGCTTTTAATTGATTTTCTAAGTCTGGCAGGATATGACTAGATAGTGCGTATTTAGGATTACACATTTAGGAATCACCTATGTGAGTGTGAAGTGTAAGCCGCTTCAAGGGGAATAAAAGTAAAGGCCCATTCTCTAATCACTCATGAAATCAGGCGGTGTTCATGAATGAAACGAACACAACCGTGAGAACCATAGATGGTTAAGGATTGATTGTGTGACTTATGTTGTCTAGGTATACAACAAAGCTCGACGGTTCAAAGATATCAAATCTACCGATTGACCGAGTATATCCGATATAAGTTCACTATGGAAAGTTCAAAGGAAAACCTACTTATCCAGATGCAATTAGTTCTTGCATGTAAAACACACACACATCCGTGCATTCCTTTATTTTATAGCCATTCTCCATTCATGTGGGGGATTGTTGGTCTTTAAGCTTAGTGTAGCTTAATTTTAAGCTTAGTCTAGCTTAATTTTCAGCTTGGTGTAGCTTAAAGAGAGTGAATGGAAAATGGTGGGAAAAGAATGGAGGAAAGTGAAATTTTAAATTAGTGCACTTTGTCCCTCAATGGAAGAAGGAAAAAAAATCTATGTGTATATATAGAGAAGCTCTTCTTCTAGCTCTTAAAGTGTTGAGAAGAAGTCAAGCCTCGCGCCGTCATCGTCGTCGCTCGCTCGACTCGGCTTCGGCTTCGGCTTCAGCTTCTGCTTCGGCTTCGGATTTTGTCAATGATTGATTGATTTATCTTTTTGGACAAAATTCTTTTCAAATTATGAAAAAAATTCAAATCCGGAATGACCCGCGACCTAGTCTGATACAACCCGTTTTCTTTCCCGGATTATTTTAAATCCGTTTTTATATTTCCCGCAATATTCATACCTGTTCAAAACAGCTATGGTTGTTCTGAAAGGATTCACACATGTTCTAACAACTATGGCTATTCTGAAAGGTTGCAAAACCTTTTCAGAAACAATACGAAATTGGCTATAAAGATGCCTTGAATCCCAGAATTATTACTTATTAAATTTTTTGATCTTCTTCATCTTCTTCTTCTTCTTCTGCACAAAATATTCTAGTGTGTTTTACAGCCTTCGAGTGGTTCATTGTTCACCGACGTTTTTGGTACCAGCACTCCGGTGAGTTAAATTGTTCTATCCTGGGAGGATATATTCCAACACCTCGGGTACTTGAGGGGAATAATTTACTTAAGGACACACTGTGTATTCAGTGGGCTAGATTTATTATTATATTATTTTTCATAGAAAAACTAAGGACGCCTCGACTAGCGCGCCGGTCGCGCTAGTCAGGTTTCTCACTGTCCCGGGTAAATTCTACTAGCGCGACCGCACTAATTTCGCGCTAGAGCTCGCGCTAGTGAAGTTTCTCACTATTTCTGTATTTTCAGAAAAATTTATTATTTTATTTTACAACAGTACAAATTAATAACAATTTATACAGATAATAGCAGAGTTCAATCTGAAGGAAGATCATTCAAGTTAATCTAAGTCACCACATTCGACTTGCCATTATATTGGTCCACATCTATAGAATTATTAAAGTAGACTTCAGATTTTAGAATATTCTGAAATCTTGCTAAACTAGCTAAACTCACGGAGGAGGTCCGAAGGTGTGATATGAAGTTTGCCAAATATGGCTAAACTTTAAGTGCTTTAAAATTTTTGGATATTGTTTTAAATAGTGGTCCTAGAAGCGGCTACTTAGTGCCATTTCTATGAATTAAACTATGTATTATTTTTCTCTTTAGGTCCATTTTATTATTTTGTGTTACAACTTGAAGGAGTAATAATTTCTAAATCCGCCAAAATGTACCCCATTTAGTTGAATATTCCGAATTGTTGCAGTTTATTATCAAATATGTAGGGGCCAATGATATATATTTTTTATGAGAAGTAATATTTAGATTGAACGATTTTCTTTTCAATCACGACACAGTAAATTGTTAAAATTTTCACATGATCAATCTATGGACCACATAATTGCGTAAATAAAACGGCATGGCTAAAGTTAAAGATCTTTTTCTTTGATGGAAAGTCTTCATTAGTCTTTATTTCATCGGTAGATTGACTGAAGTGGTTGTAGTAAGGAATTAATTTGAAACGAAACACTTGATTCTATAAGCATTATAAGAAATATATATATAATTCGAGCCTAAACATGTAAATGATAATCTTAGCGGAGGGAAGATGAGTATTTTTGAACTTTTGGCCTCAACATTTGTTCATGCTTGATGTTTATAACATTGAATTAACTCATTGAGATTTTTCTTAGTATTCAGTAAGAAATAAATTTTACTAAAAGTTAAGCTTGATGAAGCAACCTAAATATCATTATCAGTAACAGAATACTCCACTGCTTTAAGTACGTAAAAAATACACAATCAAGTAGCACCTCTAATTAGTTTACTTTTTAGGAATATCTATTTTATACACTATATACATAAACATAATATCAATGTTGACTTGTTATTTCAATTGGAACAATAGATTGATGTATCAGACATAAAACACGGCTAAGGGAAAAAAAGAGAAAAGAAAGAATGTTTTGCTTGACACGTGGTGGCCTAAGTAAGTTTGTTTTGATGATTGACAAAGGAACTCAAACATGAACCAGGTTCATACACAGTGTACACAGACACAGGCAGATTCGAGCACAAGACACGCACGTGAAAGAGATAAGCTTAATTGGTTATATCTAATATTTCCTGAACGAAAAGGTTACATAAGTGATAAGGACAAGGACTTCTTACTCGAAGAAAATACTATCCTAAATAAGAAAGGAGTTAGAAGTTGAAGATAACTAGAACTCTTCCACCAAGGAAGAGAACTCTATATATTTCAGGATGTTCTCATTTTACAGGTACGCACAAACGCTAAAGTTAAACGTGAGTTGAGAGCAACATAACAAGGCATTTTGCAAGCAATTCCTGTGTGAATCAAGTGTGCAAACCTGAAGCTACATGCACCAGATAGAAGAACCAGTTCCAAGTGTCTGTCTTTTATTCTAGTTTCATTGTAGTAGTGATTTTGAGTTGTACCTTTCAGCTTTATCTAGAAGCAATGGTACTAGGTACTTTAGTGAAGTATTCAAGTTAGAGTTAACTTGAAGTTGTCGCAACAGCTAGAGGCTGGTTGCCTCAAAGGGTTAGAGGTAATCCTTAAGTTTACAAAGATTTTTGTAAATGTTGTTTTTGGCTCAGTAATTTATTAGGTCGTGATTTTTCACCTTTTGAGCCAGTTGTTTTCCACGTAAAAATACTTGTGTTCTTTACTATCTGCATTTATTATTCCGCATTAGTATAACGAACACATAGAAGAACTAGGTCCTTCCATAATTTGTGCACGCAAAAAATTTGACACCAGACAAATCACCACCCCTCTTGTGTGGTATTGAAGAACAAAATATCAATTGGTATCAGATCGAGTTATCCTTGAAGAGGCTAACACCATAGGAGAAGATCAAGATGAAAATTGGGAAGGACAATCCACTGCTAGGCCACCACTCTTTAATG
Organism: Nicotiana knightiana; assembly: GCA_005239525.1. Taxonomy (NCBI): domain Eukaryota; kingdom Viridiplantae; phylum Streptophyta; class Magnoliopsida; order Solanales; family Solanaceae; genus Nicotiana; species Nicotiana knightiana. The sequence continues at coordinate 32,963 of ML429668.1, forward strand.
TCCAGTACTACTCTTGGTAGAAGAACGGAATGAGAGACCACATTCAAGGAGAGGACTATGAGCTATGGGACACTGTCACTGATGGTCCATTGGCTATATTGCAGAAAAATGCTGAAGGAGTAGATGTACCAAAGACAAAGAGCGGATTGCACTGCTGAGGATTTGAAGAAGTGAGGGAAGAATGATAAAGCTAAGAAATGACTTGTTTGTGGACTTGGTCCTGATGAGTACAACAGAATCCAAGAATGTTCCATTGCTAAGAAAATTTGGACACACTACAGGTGGCTCGTGTAGGAACTACTTCAAGTGAAGAGATATAGAGGAACTCTACTGTAATCTCAGTATGAGAACTTTGCTATGAAGGATGGAGATACCATTCAAGAGATGTACACAAGGTTCACTACACTGACAAATGAACTAAAATCTCTTGGAAGGATTATTCTTGAAGAAGAGAGGGTTGAGAAGATACTTACTAGGATCTTGCCAATCACTTTGGAAAGCAAGATCACTGCTATCCAAGAGTCAAATAACATTGACACTCTCCCACTAGATGAATTCATTGGAAATCTTACTGCCTATGAACTTAGGAGACAAACCATGAAGATGGATGTACCTAAGAAAGAATGAATCTTGGTACTCAAAATCACTGAAGGTTTTGATCTGGAAGATGATGAAATGACTATGATCACCAAAAAATTCAAGAAGTACACGAGGAGAGGAAAGGGTTCTCCAAGAATTGGAAGCTACAACAAGGCAAAATCTCCTGAGAAGCAAACCAATGATGGCTGCTACAAGTTTGGAAAGCATGATCATCATATCAAAATCTATCCTTTGTGGGAAAGTGCATACAAGAAGGAAAGAGCTGAATGAAGGAACATGTTCAACCCATGGAAAGAAACAACAAAGAATCAACCAAGGCTATGGTCGCTGCTTGGGGAGAAAGCTCAGATGATGATGAACAAACACTTATGGCCATTGGAGAATCTGATAAAGAAACTGAGGTAAGTGTCTTTCATCTCAAAGACGAGATAAAATTTTTGTCTAAAGAAAGGTTATCTGAGTTGCTACTGGAGCTAGTTGATGAATATGAGGATGTAAATAATGAAAAGGAACAACTGTCTAAAGAATGTGTGATTTTGAAGGTTAAGTACAAAAACCTGGAACTTAGGGCTAGTGAAAATGTAAGTGAAAATACTGTGTTGAAGAACCAGGTTCATGTACTTGACTCAACTGTCCTAGAGCATAGATTTGAAAATTTAATATTGAAATTAGGAACATGAAAAAAGACAGCTAATCACGTACAACTCACTTTATAAGTAAATGTAGGGAAAATGAAAGATGAGTGGCACAAGAGAGATGGAAAGGTAAGAACTCTAAAGGAGGATCTAAGCAAGGTCAAACATGAGTCAGACAGAACTTGTAAATGGAACAGGTCCTCTAATGCACTTTCATGGCTACAAGGTCTGCACACACTGTAAATGGAACAGGTCCCAAAAGCAAGTATCTTACACTTCCTGAGAATAAGATTTACACACACAGTGGTAACACTTGTCACTATAAAAGTGAAAGCACTGAAAAAGAAAAGCAAGTCAAAAGAACAAAGATTTTGTTCAAAGAAAAAAATAGGCTAACAAGTTGGGCTAAAAAGAATTTGATTCACCCTTTTGCCTATAGAAAGGGACCCAAACTAGTTTGGTTCCTATGTCTAAATCCTGATTTCCTTTTGCAGGTCCAAGTGAAGGGAAACAACCAAATATGGTACATGGATAGTGGTTGCTCAAAGCATATGACAAGAAGCAAGAACCATTTTCTTTCACTTGAGGACCTTAAATAAGGTAATGTCTCCTTTGGAAATGGGAAGAAATGTGAGATCATTGGGGTTGGAAAGGTAGGTAAGATGGAATCTCACTCTATTGAGAATTTCTACTTGATAGATGAACTAAAGTACAGTCTAATAAGTGTATCACAATTGTGTGATAGAGGTAACATGGTAGCATTCACCTCTACAAAATGCTTTGTGATTAATCTTACCACTGACAAGATATGTTTGCAGGGAAAAAGAGTAAACAACATATATGTTGTGGATCTATCAACACTTTCATATAATGAACTCACTTGCTTAAGTGTGTTGGATAATGGTCCCTTCCTTTGGCAAAAAAGACTTAGACATGCCAGTCTAAGCCAACTCAACAAACTAGTCTCCAAAGACTTGGTGATATGGCTGCCTAACATCTTAGGGCATTTGGATGCAAGTGGTGTGTGTGCAATAATGGTATAGACTCCTAAGATAAGTTTGATCCCAGAAGTGATGAGGGGGTATTTTTGGGATATTCTTCATATAGTAAAGCTTATACGATTTATACAAAAGAACTATGTGTGTAGAAGAAAGTGTACATGTGGTTTTTGACGAAACTAACATTCTTTTTGAGAGGCATAAAACATAATGATGAAGCAATTAGGCTGGTAAGAAACTAAAATGAAACCACAACCCAGACTAAAGCTGCACCAGAGAAAGGAACATGTGATGGAACATGTCCTTCCACCCAAGGCAACCTGACAGGGGGAACTGAAAAAAGAGGAACTGATCCTCAAACCTCGAGGGAACCTGTCCGTGAACCTACTCCTCATTATCAAAACATTGAAGGAACATTTATGGGAAACTGGATGGTTGTGAAACCTTAAAAGTATCAAAGTTCTCATCCCATTGAGAACATAACTACTGATCCAATATCTGGAATCAAATCCAGGTTTTCTTTTGAAATAATTGTGCTTTTGATGCGTTTTTATCTCTTATTGAACCTAAAAATGTTGTTGAGTCTTTGCAGGATGTAGACTGGGTGAATGCAATGTAAGATGAACTCAACCAATTTGAACGAAGTCAAGTTTGGCATCTGGTACCAAGACCCAAGGACAAATAATTAATTGGCACAAAATGGGTCTTCAGAAAAAAACTTGACGAATATGGAACAGTTACAAGGAACAAGGCAAATTGGTGGTTCAAGTATATAGTCAAGAGGAGAGCATAGACGATGATGGGACTTTTTTTCCAGTTGCAAGATTGGAAGCAATTGGACCCCTTATAGCCTTTATTGCCTATATGGAATTCACCCTTCATAAGATGTAAGTCAAGAGTGCCTTCCTCAATGGCTATCTAAAGGAATAAGTGTTTGTCAAGCAACCTCTAGGCTTTGAAAGCAAGGAATATCCTGATCATGTGTACAAGCTTGACAAGGCACTTTATAGGCTCAAACAGGCTCCAAGAGTATGGTATGAACTATTATCAAAATTCTTGCTTGAGCATGGATACAAGAGAAGTAAAATTGACAATACTTTATTCTTGAAGGAAAAAGGTAAAGATCTCTTGGTAGTTCAGATATATGTTGATGATATAATCTTTGGAGCAACTACTGATAAGTTAGGTAAAGAATTTGCAAAACTATTAGGGAGTGAATTTGAAATGAGTATGATGGTTGAGCTTAATTTCTTTTTGGGCTTAAAAATTAAAAAAAATTCAAATGAAACTATGATCCATCAACAAAAGTATGTGAAAGAGTTGCTTATAGGGTTTAAAATGTAAGATTCCAAAGAAATTGACAGTCTTATAGAAACAACCACAAAATTGGATCTAGACGAACCTGGTTCATCTGTTCAGAAGTTGTATAGGGGAATGATTGGCTCCTTATTATATCTCACTTCTAGCAAACCTGACATTATTTTCGGTGTAGGCCTTTGTGCTAGATTTGAGGCAAATCCAAAGGAGTTTCACTTGACTTCTGTCAAGAGGATGTTGAGATACCTAAAAGGCACCACTTACCGTTGTCTATGGTATCCAAAAGGTAGTAAATTCAACTTAGTGAGATATGCTGATGCTGATTATATAGGTTTTCTTGTGGATAGCAAAATCACCACATGTATGGAACATTGTTTTGGCTCATGTCTTGAGTCTTGGGCCGCCAAAAAAGAAAAATTTTGTGGCTTTATCTACTGATGAAGCTGAGTATGTTGATGATGTCTCATGTTGTGCTAAATTGTTGTGGACAAATAATTAATGGATTTTGGAATTGATGCAAGTTATATCCTCATATTTTGTGATAACACTAGTGCAATTAGTATGACCAAGAACCTGGTTCATCACAAAAGAACTAAGCACATAAATGTTAGGCATTTTTGAGGGACAACTAAGAAAAATGTTTGATCACTGTGGAATTTTGTGCTACTGACAAGCAAATAGCTGACACATTTACAAATGCTCTAAGTAGAGATCACTTTGAAAGGAACATGTTAGAATTAGGAATGATTAAGATCACCTAAACGAAACCAGTTCTACCTCAAAATATTGGTTAGATAATTTGTGAATTTTTTACATAATTAGATTAGATTTTGCTCAATCTCATACTTTCACTAGTATACTCTTGTGCCATGTGCTAAAATGTATCATTAATCTCTAATGATATTATCTTTATTCCCTTGGAAAATTCAGACTTACACAAGAGATTTCTCAGTTAAGAACCTGGTTCATCAAGATTACTTGGTACATACTCTCCACTCTACATATTTTAAAATAGTTATATTTGGTTTATGAATAAAAAGAGAGTCCCATTTAATCCTAACCTTCCTTGAGCTTATCTGTAACAATGAACTAGTTTCACCCAAAGAGAGTCCCAAAATACAATAAGTGCCTAGATTCTAGGGAGAGTTCTCAACGTCTTTTCAAACTGACTCCTTGTTTGATTAGACTTCTGAGCTTCTAAAAAAACTGTAGTCACCCAATTAAATTCCCCATCTTTATATTGATTTAGCCTTAGCTGTTTTGTCACTTCTAAATTTCCAGCCGCCAAATAATTCTCTCTATCTTCTCTCATATTCTAAACACAAACATGCTCATCTTCTCTCATCCTCTTACCATCAATGGCTAAAATCTCTAAAAATCCCTCATGACCACCCAAAGAATCTACACCCACACTTTCAACCACAACCTCAACCACACCTATATCTAATAAAGGATGATTCAAGATGATTGCTCGCAAAGTATTCGTTTGAGGAGAACAAATCAAGAAAATTAATGAGTAACTGAGGGAAAATTAGGCCGAAGAACCCCAAAAATATGAAAATCCCTTCAAGTCTGTAACTGAGAGGGAAGAAACTGTTTCATCTACAACAGAGCAGGTAACATTTGTTCTAAAAATTACATCTGAGACAATCTCAGAGGTTTCTGAATCTAGAAAATAGGTTTGTTTTGGTAGGAACTATGGCTAGGGTTGAAACAACTAAATCTGGAACACTAGGTGGTAAAAAAAAAGAGTGAGGGTGCTCAAGGTGATGTGAGGGTAGTGGGAAAAGGAGTGGCTGAATCTTCACCCACTCATGTTGGTTTGGCTGAAGAAACAGGAGCTATGGTAGTGTGGAGTGAGGAATCTGCTGGAGAGGAAGAAAGTTTGAAAGAAAATGGGGGTAGTGGGTCTAGAGAAGCTGCTGAAGGGTTGGTTAGATTGGGAAAGAATGTTCAAGAACCTATTCCATCAGCACAAGAACCCCTCGAAAACCTACTAAAACGCGTGTCTGACAGCTATAATCCAAAAAGGAAGAAGAGTTCAGGAGTTAAAATCCCTGGAACTACTAGGGAAAACAAGAAGAGAAAGGTTGCCTCTTCTATTCTTGTAAAGACTCCACCCACAAGAGGAAGATCTACAAGGAGTCAGAAGAAGTAGAGTGAGGATGAACTTGAAAAGGCCTTGAAAGAAAGAAAAAGAAAAGTTGCTACAAAGGGAAAGAAGAAAGCGAGTGAGCTTGTTGAGGCTGTTGAAATTGAGGAGATAGACCTAGTCCTTCATGATGAAGATGAGGCAAAAGAGGTGGAGGTTGTGAATCCTAAGGAAAAGAAAATAAAGACTTCCAAAAAGAAGTTTGTTTCGAAGACAGAGTCTGCAGAACCTTCTACCTTGGCAAAAAGAACCAGGTCTACCATGAAGTCTAGAAAAGTGAAAGTAGTGGAGGAAAAAAAGAGTGAAGAAGAAGAGGAATATGATGAAGAGCAGGAAAAGGTGGTTTGGGAAAAGAACTATATTGAAGGGTAGACTCCTCAGGGACTTGGAGAAGAAAGGCATGATGATGCTGCTGGAAAAAACCACAACTGCAGGGTTGAAAGGACACGGTCCCTCAGATGGATGGAAAGTTTGACAGAACTGAGATTGTGGAGTTCATGGAAAATTACGAGATTAAAAATGGCAAAGTCGCCAGTGTAGTAAAGGGGGTGACTGTGAGCTATGATGACAAGGAATTGGGAGAAATTTTGGGAGTACCTGCTGAAGGGTACAACAACAACAACAAAACAACAAAACAACAAATCCAGTATGTTCCCACCAGGTGGGGTCTGGGAGGGTAGTCTGTACGCAGACCTTACCCCTACCTAATAGGTAGAGAGGTTGTTTCCAATAGACCCTCGGCTCAGGAAGGGTAATAAGAAGAAGTGGAAAGCAATAAAGGAAGAAAGAGAGAAGAGAAAAGAAAAGGAGAGAGATAAAGGACAAGTAGTACCAAGTAATAGCAACAGGGAATACAATACCCGAGGAAAATAAAATCACATAACTTAATAAAAATCTAAGAATATGAAGGGACATGTGTGTTACTAAGACTATCAGTGAGAAACTAAAAACTACCCACTAACCTTCTTAATCCTCGACCTCCACACCCTCCTATCAAGGGTCATGTCCTCAGTAAGCTGAAACAGCGTCATGTCCTATCTAATCACCTCTACACAGTACTTCTTAGGCCGCCATGACCAACCTCTCACACCTCCTAATAGGAGCATCAATGATTCTTCTCTTAACATGTCCGAACCATCTCAGACTCGACTCCCGCATCTTGTCCTCCATGGAGGCTACTCCCACGCTATCTCGAATAACTTCATTCTAATCTTATCTCTCCTGGTACACTCGTACATCCATATCAACATTCTCATCTCTGCTACTTTCATCTTCTTCACGTGGGAGTTCTTTACTAGCCAACACTCAGCCCCATACAACATAGTCGGTCGAACCAACACTCTATAAAACTTACCATTAAGTCTTGGCGGCACATTCTTATCGTATAAAATACCGAAAGCGAGCCTCCACTTCATCCATTCCGCTCTGATGCAATGTGCGACATCTTCATCAATATCCTCGTTACCTTGGATAATAGACCTGATATACTTAAAACTCTCTCTCTTGGAGATAACTTAAGCATCAAGCTTTACTTCAATGTCTACTTCATGGGTCCCGTCACATAATTTGTACTCCAAGTATTCTATTTTGGTTCTACTCAATTTGAAACCTTTAGACTCCAAGGTGTGTCTCCAAACCTCCAACCTCGTGTTAGCTTCACTTCGCATCTCGTCAATCAACACTATATCATTGGCAAATACATGCACCAAGGCACCCCCCTTTGGATGTGTCATGATAGTACATTCATCGCTAAGGCAAATAAAAATAGGCTAAGAGCCGATCCCCGGTGCAACCCTATCACCACAGGGAAATGCTCCGAGTCACTACCCACAGTCCTCACCCAAGTCTTAGCATCATCATACATATCTTTAATCACCCTAATGTACGCTACCAGAACGCCACTAGCCTCCAAACACCTCCACAGGACCTGCCTCGGCACTTTATCGTACGCTTTCTCAAGGTCAATAAACACCATATGCAAGTCCTTCTTCCTCTCCTTGTACTGCTCTACTAATCTCGTAACCAGACGAATCTCTTCTGTAGTCGAACGCCCCAGAATGAATCCAAACTAATTCTCGGAAATAGACACGCACCTCCTCACCCTGGCCTCTACCGCCCTCTCCCAAACCTTCATAGTGTGACTCAACAACTTGATACCCCTATAATTGTTGCAATTTTGGATATCACCCTTGTTCTTGTAAAGCGGAACCATCGTATTCCACCTCCATTCTCTGAGCATCTTCTTCGTCTTAAAAATAATGTTAAACATCCCAGTGAGCCACTCCAAACCTGCTCTCTCTGCGCTCTTCAAGAATTCCACTGGGGTTACAATGATTACAAAAAGTTAAAATGACCAAGCCTAGAAAACCTGCCCAACTCACTTTCCATTACACAAAAGTTTGCTGATAATGAGGAAGAGCGTCAGCCCAAGGCTATATACAAAAGTGAGAAAAGCCACCCCACAAAGTGCTGTTTGAATTTGTTAACAAGGTTGCGCTGCCCAGGCAGGAAAGAATTCACATCGCCACACTCATGGACCCGGTCCTTATGGAATGCCTGGATAGTGGGAGGCAAATTGATTCTCCTGGGTTTATCATCCAACTTCTTGATAGGGATCTAACTGGCACCAAAACTTATGCCATACCCTATGGTTTCATCTCACGGTTGTACTTTCTCACTTCATGTTACCTCTCAAGAAATAAGATGTTAGTACAAGCAAGGATCATTTTGGAGCAAACACCTTAACTGCTTGCGACTATGAAGTCCATGTTGCTGCCAAAGAACCTGGTTCATCCAAGAAGGTGCCTGTAAATAGCAAAGTAAGAGCCTTGGTGCAAGAGAGTGGGGCTAAGGATGCTGAGATTGAGAGGCTGAAGAAGAGGCTGACTGAAGTAGAAACTGAGAGGGTTGCTCTCAGGGCTGGGCTTGCACAAGAGAAGGAGAAGAATGAAGTCATTCTTCATGATATGTTAAAGCTACTTCAGGCCAGAAATCAAGAACATGGTCCTTTCCAGCCTTGAAACCTTCCTAGCCTAGTTAGACAAACCAATGACCCAAATGGGATTTCTTTTTGCTCTTTTTGTTCATGATCCAGTATCTTTATTTTTCTTTATGCTTTGTGGATGACTAATATCAATGTTAATCAACTGATTTTTTGCTCTAATTGTTTGTTGATGCTCTTATATAGCTAATATCATTAGATTGATATATGATGCTTGACTCCATGATTGCATTTGAAGTAGCCCCAATGACCATGTGTAATATTTATTAAAATTTGGTTATCTAACATAATTATACAACTTTTTGATGATGCCAAAAGGGGGAAAATAGGTTGTGCTTTTTACTTTGGACTTTGATGTTTATAACCTAATGAACCTGGTCTTTGATGATTTGTGACTTTAAAAATGAAAAGTGTTTTAACATTGTGTTGGCGTTGAGCTGAGTTGAAATAGGTCTTATGCTTATGAAAAGCACAGTGTTTGTCATCATCAAACATGGGGAATTTCTTGGCCTAAGTAAGTTTGTTTTGATGATTGACAAAGGAACTCAAGCATGAAATAAGTTCATACACAATGTACATAGACACGGGCAGATTCGAGCACAAAGAATGCACGTGAAGGAGATAAGTTTAAGTGGTTATATCTGATATCTCCTGAACAAAAATGTTGCATAAGTTATAAGGAAAATGACTCCTTACTCGAAGAGAACTCTATCCTAGATAAGGAAGGAGTTAGACGTTGAAGATAACTAGAACTCTTCCTCCAAGGAAGAGTAAAGTATTAGACTTCTAGTTACTTCCAATTATACTAACTCTATATTTCAGGATGTTCTCATTTTACAGGTACACACAAATGCTGAAGTTAAACGTGAGTTGACAGCAAAATAGCAAGGCATTTTGCAAGCAATTCCTGTGTGATTCAAGTGTGCGAACCTGAAGCTACATGAACTAGATAGAAGAACCAGTTCCAAGTGTCTTTCTTTTATTCTAGTTTCATTATAGTAGGCTTTTGAGTTGTACCTTTCTACTTTATCTAGAAGCAATTGTACTAGGTACTTTGAGTGAAGTATTTAAGTTAGTGTTAACTTGAAGTTGTCGCAACAGCTAGAGGCTGGTTTCCACAAAGGGTTAGAGGTAATCCTTAGATTTACAAAGAGTTTTGTAAATGTTGTTTTTGGCACAGTGATTTAGTGAAGTGTTGAGAAAAATCCTACTAGGTAGTAGGTCGTGATTTTTTTCACCTTTTGAGCCAGGTATTTTCCACGTAAAAATACTTGTTCTTTACTTTTAGTATTTATTATTCCGCAACAGTAGTATAAAGAAAACATAGAAGAACCAGGTCCTTCTATAATCTGTGCATGCAAAAAATTGGACACCACACAAATCATCCCCTCTTACGTAGTATTGAAGTACAAAACATCAACACGCAAAAAAAAAACCCAACAATTAAGTAGTGGATAAAAGAAATCCACTTAAGTTTCATTTTGTACGATTGGTGTTAATTACAAAAGCTCCATCTGAACGGTCACCAAGAGCTTATGATTTACGTTTACTATAACACAGCCAGGGCGGATGTAAAATTCCGTTGTTGGTTCATTTGAGCACGGTTTTGGCACAAAAGATAAATTTATGTATAAAGATGTATTAAAATTGCAACAAATGATAAGTTTGGGTCCATAATTTTAAAAAATACAATGAGTTCAATACTAAAAATTTTTAAAGTTACACCCACAAAATTTAAATCTTGAATCTACTTCTAAATAATGTAAGTACGGGACTATTACAACTCATAAGGCCATCAACACATATGAATCTTCACCTCACATTCCAACAATGATGTGAACAATGTGATGGAATCCCTTGCTAATTCTTCATTACATCAGGGTATCGATATTATGTGTCTAAGTGAGTAAGTCCCAACATATTTTGCATTAAGTATATGGATTCATTAATAAATATTTTGTTGGGATATACTATTAACTATACAGTTTAGACATAGTATTTTGTTTTATTCTTTATGGAATAATTATATATTTAATTTATTCAATTCAATAAAGTACTATTTTAAATAGATCATTTGTTACATATGTGTCCTTTTAGTTATGTAGTAGACAATTTAGTGTATGGAGTCTTAGCTCATGCACGGAAGATTAAATTATTGGTTCTCATAATTAATAAATTTTGTTCACAATCAAAGATATTATTGGACAAAATATCTTGATGATTGTAGCACAAGATTATAGTATAATTTGTCTTATTATGGGAGTAGTTTTACTCCGACTTCTTGTGCTAGTATACTCCGTGTATATTGAAAGGACCAAGTAGAGAAAAGATATTTTTGTACTGAATATATAAAATATTTTCTCTAATTCATTAAATGAGTTTATACTCCTAATCTTGATATAATTATTATGATCAATGTAATTTGTTTATTGTTTTGATTTATCAATATGTACGACTCTATTCCGAGTTTGTGTATGCCTAATAGATTGGACAATGACGAATAACATTTGTGAATAATAATTAGTTGATAGAATCCTTGACTCGGTTTTGAGTTTGATGATACCCCATTATATAAGCTTATAAGTTTTCATGTGAAACCCCACAGGTGGATTATGTATCCGTCACATGAAATAGTTTAAGCGAAATTGTAAAGGATTTAATTAGTTGATTAAATTAAATTTTCAGTGATTTAATTTGATTAACTGGTATTTGAGATCTTAACTTGGGGAGTTAAAATAAGTGTTATTGAATTTTCGAAATTCAAACTGAGGAGTTCAATTGCAGTTTTTTAGTGGAATAAATTATAATTAAGTATAGTAAGAATTAATTCATACTAATTTCGAATTAGTGCTATAATTGGTAGCCTCTTATTATTTCTGTGGTCCCTGCTATACCTAGTAAAAACCTGGAAAAGTCTTGGGTAAAAAGTGACCTACACGTTTTTGGAAGACAATTTTCGGCCAAAAATAACTCTACTTAAGGAGGGAGAATTTCACCTAATTACTTACTTTCAGAGTTGTATTGTTTTTGCCCACCCTAAAGCAAAATCGTCCAAGGTTTTATTAGGCATATAACAGAAGACTGCAACCCTAGATTCTTGCTGTTTGGAAGTTTTGTCCAACGATTTTAAGAGGTTAGTGCTTCTAATCTTGTGATTATAGCATTTCTAGTTTACATGTATTAGATGCCTGGTTTTTTTGGTTGTTTCCGCTGTGCATGTTCTAACACTGTCTTACATCTAACTAGATAAAGTAATACAACATGAATAGAGTAATATTAAAATGTGTTGTTTAATGATACATGTTTGGTATGATTATTCTATGTCAAAAATGTTTTTTATTAGTATCTTGATTCTGAAATTATGAATTAATATACACATGCATAAACGGTGGTGTTATATTTAATGACAGTCTGTTTAATTACGTTTTTGATGAATATCAATTTTTTTAATATAAAAACATGATTGTTTCTTGAATGATATTAATTCTGTGATTATGGGTTAATACATATATGCATAAACAGTGAATTAAATCTGTTTGAGTTGCATTTTGTCCATAATCAGAGACTGTTATATTAATAAAAACTTGATTGTTTTGTATGATATTAGTTATGTAATTATGGATTAATATACAAAATTATGAACAGTGGCATTTTCTTTTACCAGTGAAAAATATACTATTTTTTTTTACAATTCTGTCTGAACATGTTTTTATTATTATTATTTTGAGTTCTGAAGTCATGTTTTAACATACAAGAGTATATTATGTGATTTGAACAAGTCAAAATAATAAAAGCGCTAAAAACGGCCAAAAACAGAATTTTACAAATAGGTCTGATTTTAGAATTCTGAAATACTGTCGAATTTTGATTGACCTCAAATTTGGTATGTTCATCAGAAACGGCCCAACTTAAACAACATATCAGCTTTGCTGTTGATGTACGTCATTTTTTGAGCATTCGGGGTCGTTTAGATGGGTTTTTGGCTATTTTTATATTTTTTGGAATTTCTTTTTAATAAATAGAATTTTTAAAAGAAATCTGTGATGGTATGGTTCAATTCCCATTGTTTACAATCATGTTTTACAGTAATATAATGAATTTATATGTTGACATAAGTCTTCTTCCCCATAGGATAAATTCATTATAGATGATTACTGTAGTTTTGCCTCTAGTTATTTGATTACTTATATTAACTCTCCAACTGAGTTATATGTTGATTCAATGAAACTAGAGTTTATAAAAGTGATATTTACCTATCTTAAATTAACAGTTTACTCTCCATCTGAGTNTGAATCTAACTGTTCAATTAGTATGGTTATATGTGTAATGTGCTATTTTTGAATTTAATTATTCTAAATACATAACTAATGATCTATTTAATATAAATATCTCTCAGATTAACCATGTCTTCATTCAACCCACTTACCTCAATTCTGAACCAAAACAAGTTAGAAGGACCGGATTATGTTGACTGAAAAAGAAACCTTGATATTGTCCTAACTGCTGAAGGTTACAAATTTGTAATCACTGAGGAGTGTCTAGAAAAACCTGAAAATGCTACTGATGATCATGTTAAGGCCTAGGACAAATGGGTTAAGGTTGACGAGATGGCGCGATGTTACATTCTTACCTCTATAGCAAATGTTTTGCAACATCAGCATCAGTCTATGGGGTCTGCTTACGACATGCTTAAAAGTCTCAAACAGATGTTCGGGTGAGAAATCGTGCAGCTAAGCAGACTGCCATGAAAGCCCTTTTGAACACCAAGATGGCTGAAGGATCATCAGTCAGGGACCGTGTTATGAAGATAATGAGTCTTCTAAATGAACTGGAGGTCCTTGGAGCCTTGATTGATAAGGAGTCTCAAGTTGAGACATTCTTACAGACTCTGCCTGACAGTTTTCAATAATTTCTCTTGAACTATAATATGAACAAAATGGATTTGTCACTAGAGAAATTGTTGAATAAGCTGCAAGCGGCAGAGTCTATTATCAAACAACAAGCTCCAGTTGTGGCACTTAATGTTGAAAAAGCTTCAGTTTCTAAGTCTAAAGGCCATAAGAAAAAGAAGAAGGCTCAAAAGATTTTGGCACCTGGCGGTGCGGCTGGTGTGAAAAAGCCCAAAGGCAAGTGCTATCATTGCAAGCAACCTGGGCATCACAAGAAGCAATGCCCTGCCTATCTGTCAAAAGTGAATAAGCAAGGTAATTCAAATTTAAATGTCGTTGAAACTTATTTAGCGGCTGTTTCTACCATGTTTTGGTGTGTAGATTCGGGAGCCACTAATCATATCTGCATTACTTTGTAGGGGTTTCAGGAAATGCGACGGCTAAGTGAGAATGAAATTTGCATATTTCAAGCCAATGACGAGCCAGCACCAACTTTAACTTTAGGAAATATTAGAGTTTCATTTAGTAGTGATAGAGTTTTAGATCTAAAAGATGTTCTCTATGTACCTTCCATTAGAAGGAATTTAATTTCGGTTTGGAAAATAATGGATGCTGGTTCTAATAGTTATTTTGCAAATAACTCTGCTGTTATTAAGTTTAATAAACATTTTATCTACACTGTTGCTAGAGTACATGACCTTTTTATTCTTGATATATCTCCTCGTGTGCTACAACAACCAAAAGAATTGAATAACATTAATCTGCCACATAAAAGAAAACGTATTTCTGAATTGAGTCAAACTTATTTGTGGCACTTACGTCTAGGTCATATAAATCTAAATAGGATTTCGAGATTGGTCTCTGATGGACCATTGAGTTCATTGAAAGTGGAGTCACTACCAACATGAGAATCCTGTTTAAAAGGTAAAATGACCAAGAGACATTTTCCCTCAAAAGGAAATAGAGCCAGCGATAAGCTAGAACTAATTCACTCTGATTTGTGTGGCCCTATGAATATACAAGCAAGAGGTGGTTTTGAGTATTTTGTGACTTTCACAGATGATTACTCAAAATATGGATACATTTATCTGTTGCGACGTAAGTCTGAATGCTTTGAGAAATTCAAAGAATTTAAGACGGAAACAGCGAAACGACATGATAAATATATCAAAACATTGCGATCTGATCGTGGTGGTGAATACCTTTCTGCGGAATTCATAAAATACGTATCAGATAGTGGAATTACATCTCAATTATCTGCCCCAGGAACACCACAACAAAATGGTGTGGCAGAAAGAAGAAATAGGACACTTATGGAAATGGTTAGATCAATGTTATGGTATTCCGATTTGCCTTCTTCCTTTTGGGGATATGCTTTAGAAACAGAAAATTACATTCTAAATTTGGTTCCTTCAAAGTTAGTACCTTCAACTTCAGTAGAATTGTGGACTGGGCGCAAGCCAAGTTTACGACACATTAGGGTTTGGGGTTGTCCAGCACATGTGCTGAAAGGGAAAGCACATATATTGGAATCAAGGATAGAAGTATGCATTTTTATTGGATATCCAAAAGGAACTAAATGCGGTTTTTTTATCGTCCCAAAGAAAAGAAGGTAATTGTTACGACAAATGCCAGATTTTTAGAAGAGGACTATTTAATGAACCATATTCCTAGAAGTTAACTAGTTTTACAAGGATTTAATAATTGAGTAACTAAAGACTCATCTCTAGAATGTATCCCAGAAGCCAGTATTGACATACCACTGCACTATCGTAGTGGGAGAAATATCAATAGGCAGCAGATTGCACAAGAGCGATTGCCTGACATCTCACTTCCCCAAATTAGTGGGAGTAATGTTGAGCAACCTCAGATTGTTGAACAACCTGAAAATGTTCTGCAACCTGCACTCCAGGAAGAAGTTAATGATATCCCAGCACTGCAAGGTGTGGAGGATAACATTGAGGCTTTAGTTCCAGAAAATGATGTTGATATTCAACAACAAAATCAACCTCCACCTGTAGTGACTAGTCGTAGTGGGAGAATTATTAGAAAACCTCCCCGATTTGCGCTCTTGGGAGAATCTTATGATAGAATCCCTGAAGAGCCTAATACAGAACCTATTAATTACGATGAAGCACTACAGGATACATATGCTGATAAATGGGTTGATGCTTTGAAATCTGAAATGGAGTCCATGTAATCCAATCAAGTCTTGGATCTTGTAGAACCACCTACTGGAGTCAAACCCAATGGTTGTAGATGGATCTATAAGAAAAAGAGAGGAATGGATGGAAAAGTGCAAACTTTTAAAGCTAGGCCTGTTGCAAAAGGGTTTAATAGAAAAAAGGATCAATTATGAGGAAACCTTTTTGCCAGTAGCCATGCTTAAATCTATTAGGATTCTCTTATCCCTAGCTGCTCATCACGATTATAAGATTTGGAAAATGGATATCAAGACGGCTTTTCTAAATAGAAGTCTTGATGAGTGAATCTATGTGGCACAACCATTTGGTTTCATTAAAAGTGGCAATGAGCACATGTTGTGTAAATTAAAGAAATCCATTTATGGATTGAAACAAGCTTCTAGAGCATGGAACACTTGTTTTGACGCATCGATTAAAAACTTCGGTTTTAATCAATGTGAAAATGAGTTTTGTGTCTATAAGAAGTGGGATGGAGATAAAGTTACATTTTTTGTTTTGTATGTAGATGATATTTTGCTCATAGGAAATAATGTGAGCATGTTGAATTCAGTAAAGAAATGGTTGTCCTCACGTTTCAATATGTAGGATTTGGGACAGACAACACATATCCTTGGGATCAAGCTTATGCGAGATCGCAAGCAGAGGATATTAGGCTTGTCCCAAGCACTTTATATTGATATTATTCTCACCAGATTTAGCATGCAAGATTCCAAGAAAGACTTTCTCCCTTTAGACATGGAATCTATCTGTCGAAAGATCAGTCCCCAAAAACGACTGATGAGATAGAAAAAGTGAAGGCGGTCCCTTATGCTTCTGCTGAAGGGAGTCTCATGTATGCTATGCTATGTACTAGACCTGATATCTGCTTTGCAGTTGGCATGGTTAGTAGATTTCAGTCTAACCCTGGACGAGAACGCTGGACTGCTGTTAAGCATATAATCAAGTACTTGAAAAGGACTAGGGATTATATGTTGGTGTACCACTCAAGTGATCTTGCACCCATTGGCTATACTGATTCAGATTTCCAGTCAGATAGATACTCTAGAAAATCTACCTCAGGATATGTTTTTACCTTAGGAGGTGGAGCCATAAGTTGGAGGAGTATCAAGCAATCATGTGTTGCTGATTCCACCATGGAAGCCGAATATNACACAGAAGAATTTTGACAAGCATGTAAAAAGAATGGGTGTTAGAGTAGTAGACACATGGTTATGAGTCTAATTGGGAGATTGTTGGGATATCCTATTAACCATGCGATTTAGACATAGTATTTTATTTTATTCTTTATGGAATAATTATATATTTGATTTATTCAATTCAATAAAGTACTATTTTAAATAGATCATTTGTTATATGTGTGTCCTTTTAGTTATGTAGTATAAAATCTAGTGTATGGAGTCTTAGCTCATGCACGGAAGATTAAATTGTTAGTTCTCATAATTAATAATTTTTGTTCACAATCAAAGATATTATTGGACAAAATATCTTGATGATTGTAGCAAAAGATTATAGTATAATTTGTCTTGATTATGGGAGTGGTTTTACTCCGACTTCTTGTGCTAGTATACTCAGTGTATATTGAACGGACCAAGTAGAGAAAAGATGTTTTTGTACTGAATATATAAAATATTTTCTCTAATTCATTAAATGAGCTTATACTCCTAATCTTGATATAATTATTATGATCAATGTAATTTATTTATTGTTTTGATTTATCAAAAGGTACGACTCTATTATGAGTTTGTGTATGCCTAATAGATTGGACAATAACGAATAACATTTGTGAATAATAATTAGTTGATAGAATCCTTGACTCGGTTTTGAGTTTGATGATACCCCTTTATATAAGCTTATAAGTTTTCATGTAAAAACCCGGCCGATGGATTTTGTATCCGTCACATGAAATAGTTTAAGCGGAATTGTAAATGATTTAATTAGTTGATTAAACTAAATTTTTAGTGATTAATTTGATTAACTGGTATTTGAGATTTTAACATGGGGAGTTAAAATAAGTGTTATTGAATTTTCGAAATTCATACTGAGGAGTTCAATTGCAGTTTTTTAGTGGAATAAATTGTAATTAATTATAGTAAGAATTAATTCATGCTAATTTCGAATTAATGCTATAATTGGTAGCCTCTTATTATTTTTGTGGTCCCTGCTATACCTAGTAAAAACCTGGACAAGACTTGGGTAAAAAGTGACTTGGGAGAAAAGTCATCCGTTAGAGTTAGAGTATGATTCTACTTGTGCAAGTAGAATCCTACATGTTTTTGGAAGACAATTTTCGGCCAAAAACAACTGTACTTAAGGAGGACGAATTTCACATAATTACTTACTTTCAGAGTTGTATTGTTTTTGCCCACCCAAAAGCAAAATCATCCAAGGTTTTATTAGGCATATAGCAGAAGACTGCAGCCCTGGATTCTTGCTGTTTGGAAGCTTTGTCCAACGATTTCAAGAGGTTAGTGCTTCTAATCTTGTGATTATAGCATTGTCTAGTTTACATATATTAGATGTCTGATTTGTTTGGTTGCTTCCGC
Source organism: Nicotiana knightiana (assembly GCA_005239525.1). Classification (NCBI taxonomy): domain Eukaryota; kingdom Viridiplantae; phylum Streptophyta; class Magnoliopsida; order Solanales; family Solanaceae; genus Nicotiana; species Nicotiana knightiana. The sequence continues at coordinate 51,302 of ML429668.1, forward strand.
TGCGCATGTTCTAACATATTTGACTAATGCCGACTCTCATCGACCTACCGCAATCTTGATCCTCTATTGACCCGAGTTTAAAACTTGTATGTGAGCTAATCGCACAAGCAGAGTTAAATAACAAGTACAAAAATATTGAATTAAGAATTGACATGTGATTGACATGAATATGGAGTAACAAATAAGAGGCACCAAAATCCACATTCGCCTAATTAATTAAGGAATTATGAGTGCTTCTAAAGCCATTTTTGTGAGCGTAGGGAACAAAGGCGAAGGAGATGTGAAAGGAAATTTAAAGACACAAACATCAGTAATCAATGATCACGAAAGAAATCTTAATGTTACACAAATTGCACGCCCAAGAGTGTGACCTAATTATACCTTAAAGATAAGGATTCAAAATTTCAGGAGAGGTAACAATAGATGATTTATTTCCATCTACCAAAGCTTTGGTGAACTAACTTATACAATATATGTGAAATAAAGTAGATTGAGAGTGGAAATTGGTGAATTGAATATATAAGTTAGAACAGAAAATGCGAATTAGTGAAGAGTAGAATGATAAAGAATAAAAGTACGATAAGAAAAATAGAATAATCAGAGTGCGCTCTCATTGATGGGATTTAACTTTTGGATTTTTTAACCTCACATTGAGAAACTTAAGAGAACTTTAGCATTTAACGAGGGGCATAATGGAGACAAAGTTATTCAGAGAAAGAACATGAAGAACTTTTTAGTAAGAAGCCTTTTATTTTTTTAATGGATATATTTGACATAAATTTGGAATAATCAGGTTAGTGGTCTCAAGTATTGTATCGAATGTCCAAATAAAAAACATTATTAATAGTAAATCTTAGCTCAGTGATGGATCCAAGGCTTGCAAATTCAACATAACCTACTGCTTTTGATGCATATATTGCGTTTATGTAGTTGATTTTTTTCCAAATATATATTAATATACTACGCCAATAATCATTACGATAAAAAATAAAGTTTAATGGAATTTAAACCTACAAATTTAAAATGTTGAATTCACGTCTGTTATTAACCAGATCATCATGGCTTGTAGGTATCAATTCTTTCTCAATCAGTAATGGCCCACTTTCCCATTCCACACTTATTGCTGGACATTTCTCCATTTCTTCCTCTATAATTCTCACTTCACATATAGTAATCTAAATGCAAAAATCTTTTTTGAAAGTGACAAGAACATTCTTGATTGAATAGTTGTACGATCCCTTATTTCCACATACTTCACCACTAGGTATTACCTATGTAACATCATATACTCCATCATGGCTCTCAATATTCCTTATGTATGGTGTTCATTCTTTCCTAGTTCCTACTTCCCTATTCCATGCGCGAAACAGAAAAGTTAAAAGATGACGAAAAATATACTCTACTTAGTATGTACTTAGTCACTCCACTGAATACAGTAAAGTGTCTCAACTAACTGAATACAGTTTAAGTGTCTCACAATAGTTGAGAGAATGAATTATGGTTTCTTAATATGATTTTGGATAATTCTCATCTCTTGAGTTAACTAATTTTATAGTTGAATTTGATCCAAGGTTGATAGTTTCTAGGGCTCCACAAATTAGAAAGAGACCTGGTCCTTTATCAGTTTCCTCAGAGTTATCGATAGAGACAGTAGGTAAAAGAGGCACATGACTTTTACGTGGAAAAATCCCAACTTAAGGGGACAAAAACCACGACCTACACTGGTAGGATTTCAACATCACTAACTTGTAATCTTAACTATTACAAGCCACTTTGTAATGACACTCTTACGACTTTGAACCACTAACTTGTAATACACTTATTACAAGCCACTTTGTTACTCACTAGTGACAAAGACTTTAACTTATGACTACACTAGTCACAACACAAACACTGATGGTTTATGATTTTAGGATACCTAATACAAAGCTTCTAAGAAAGCAAGATAGGATATAATAGAAACCAAAATACAAGATTACAACTCAACTAAAGGACACCTAAGAACACTTAGTGAAACTGGTCCGTTTTAGTAGAGTTGTCTTCTTGTTCTTGACACACTTGAGTCTTCAATGCTGTAGCAGTTCTTCAATGCTATGAAGAATGTTAGTAAATGCTCAAGTGAATATCTTGTTTGTCTTCAAACAAGATATTATATCCCTAGGACATCCCAAGAAGGATGTCTATGCTTAGTTGGTACAATCTTCAACCAATGGGAAGTGACTGCTGCACTATTACTGCACTGTAGCGTGTACAATTGCAAGCAGTCACTTTTCTGTCACAGCTTTCCAACTGTAGAGTTGACCTGTACTTCCGTCAGTGAGAATGTTAAGGGATCAGGTTCCTAATCTGTTCCCTGTGAGTTCAGATGTACACTGCCCATATTTCTTGAGTTCATGCTAACTGATTGTGCTTGTTACGCATCAGGTCCTTTATCTGGTTCTTTACATAAAAGTTTGTTAGATCATCAAAACAGAATACTAACCCATCAATTTTCCCCTTTTTGATGATGAAAAACTTTTATAATTGATGAACAGTTACATAGTGTTATATAGTCTAACTTAACCAGATACAAGACCTGGATCCCATATTGTTCCCCCCGTCTGTGTGCTTCCCCCTTAAACCCTTCTTATTTATCAATTATATCTTCCCCCTTTTGGCATCATAAAAAGGCATAATCAGAGAGAAAGCATAAAGAAGTCTAACAAAGCTAACCCATGCCCCATGTGTGCACATAACATGATATAAAACAGAAGGAAGAGGCAAGCAGGCAATATCAGAACATTAAGAAGTTGATTCATTCATACCAAAAGAGTTATTAAATACAGTGAAGTCTTTGCTTAGGATGACTTTTGAAAACGAGAGCAGCTAGGTGGGATCCAATTACCAAACACAAAAAGAGAAAAAGAAGTACTACCAACCACAAACATCATAAAAAACATACAAAAACTGGACAGACACGGAATCCTAGGGGGCACTAGAAGAGGAAGGCTTAGAGGAAGAGGCAGCAAGAGTCTTGAGAACCAAATCCATACGGGCATTTGCAGACAATTGTTCCTCCATAAATTTTTCCCGCAGGTTCTCTACCTATTGCCTAAGCTCAGTGTTCTCTTTGGTCTAACGGGTAACCTCCTCCGTTGAAGAATGAGCAGCACCAGGTCCCATAGAGGCTTGACTCAACTGAGTCTCCAAAATAGCAATCTGAGCCTTCAACTCCCGGATCACCTCATTGGCATCATTCAGTGCATTGATCAATTGGGATATTGTAAAAGTGCTACCCCCAGGTTTCTGAAAACATTCACATTCCCCTAAGGTCATCTTGGAGAAGGTCTGCTTGCGGGTCCCTACTCTGGGGTTTGCAATAGGCACTTTGTAGAACTCAAATACCCGAGTAAGTAGGAAACCATACGGGAGCCCATGACTACCATCCTTGACATTCACCACTTTTCTCATATGTTCAATCATGAGAGCAGGCAAGTTGATAGGGGTGAAGGAATAAAGATCCTCCATAAATGTCAAATCAGCCTTGGAGGCAATTGATCGCCTTTCATCACGGGGGAGAAGTACCTTATTTACCAGTTCGAATAAGAGCTGGTAAACAGGGAGCATAGCTTTCTTGTGGACCCGTTCCCTTTGCTGAATTGTGCCCGCCTTAACAATGGCTCGCCGAAAGTTTCCCTCACAAGCAGTAGCATCAGTTTTCACAGAAGACAGTCCCCTAGATGGAACATGAAGAACTGTTCCCAGAGCAGCGTCGTAAAAAATAATGTCGACTCCTCCACTAGAACACAAATATGATCCCCAGCAGTTGTAAATAGAGATGCATAAGAGTCTTTAATTGCATCCTCATACACTTTGGGCACACTCACATTGAAGAGATGGTCCTAGTTATGAAACACACCCATGACCACAATTTGGCGCATTCCAGCCATCTCGCAAATCTCTAGGTCAAACATCCAACCCCATAGCACCCTCTGACTCCTCACATTCTCTTGCCACTATCACTTGGTATTGTTTGCACTGAACCTGGTTCCTTAACAGTTTCCATTTCTCTTTTTTGTTTTCCTGAACTTTGCACAAACTTTCCCGTAGAACATTCTACAGCCATGGACCCTTTAACACTAGATTCACCAACTTCAGCTCGCTTGAGATTTTCACTGCTTTTCACAGGCGTCACACGAGGTTTTCTTTGCCCTTTATCCACAACTCCATCCACAGACCTTTTAGAGGGAGATTTTCTTGTTACCAAGGAACTTGGTTCCTCTTCTGCATCCTCTTCCACCTCAACCATAGGAATATCGTCATCCACCACCACCTTCTTCCCCTCTTTCATCAGTCTTTTCCTCTTCTTTTTACTGCTTTTCTTGCTTTTTGCCAGAGCATAGTCAAGTGCCTCCTTCTTTTGCAACCGTGTGGATGGTCGCTTGGCAGATGATTCAGGAGTGGGCACTTTCTGGAGAAGCTTAAAGCGAGCACTCAGGACCATCTCGTCCTCATCATCCTCATTAGTAGGAACGGGGAGAGGAGGAACTGACTCTAGAGGAGGAGTATGGGATATAGGTTCCTGGTTGGTTTCAGGGAGTGAATAACCAGGTTCCTCACAGGACTTTTCTTTGACAGACTCATGAACCGGGGATTCAAACAAGACAAGGGTCCCTTCATCTCCTAGGAATGTAGGTTCTTCCCCCTGAGGTTCCGGAAGGGAAGAAGCTCCGTTAGAGGGAAGACTCTCAGAAGCAATGGCCATAATGTTCTCAGCCGCTTCTTTTTCAGGTGACTCCAGGGGAGCCGTGGAGTCAAGGAGAGAGGAGTTGAGTTATTGGTAAGGGTCATCCTCAGAGGCTTCAGAGGAATGAGGAAGGTCATGTGTTGGGGCTTCTTTTGGTGTTTCAGACGGGGGAGAATCAGTGGGTTTTAGAGAAGGAGAAGCATCGGTAGGTAGGGGAGAGGAATCAGGTACAGGGATAATGACGTCTGGGAGAGAGGAGGATGGAACCTCCGCTGGAACGGGGTTGGAGTCAGTGGAAGGAGAGTGAGAGAGGGTGAGTTCTCATTCGCCATTTTTGTGGGAGATAGAGAGATTTACAGTGTAGATATGAGTGTGATTTTCAGAGACTATGTGAAGATGATGTTGAACAGTTAGAGAAAAAAATGCTTGATAAAAGGAAGGTGTAATGATGAGGGGAAAGAGGAACGGGTTAAAAAAAAGACGGTAGGTGTTTTTGGGAAGAGAAAACTTGCAGAAGGAGTTAAAGGATTTGAGATATGGACGTGATGGACATAGACACTGAATTGTCAGATGATGTGGCAGCAGTAAGTAATTTTTTACTTTTTGAGAGAGGCATTAGGAAACACATAACTACTGGCTGTGGTACATGAACTAGGTTCTGTACCTGTTTTTTTGTTTGTTTTTGTAAACCTTTTTTACAGCTTCCTTTTGTTCCACAGAGCTGTCCTTTAATTTCTGTAATCACCATGCATGTCTACCTGTAAAGGTATTTATTTTAGTTAGGCTTAGTCAGAAAACACTTTAGCTTACTGTACCTAAGAGTGACTCTCATAGCCAATGCTAAGGAACGAGGTCCTCAGTTAGGTTTAAGCAATCCCAGTGTCATTCTGTTTTTCTCAAAGTGTTCCCTGCTCAGTGCTTTGGTAAAGATGTCGGGAATCTGATCTCAGTGCAGCAACACTTCATGCAGATGTATCCTTTTTCAACATTGTCTCTGAGGAAATGATGTCTCACATCAATATGGTTAGTTATTTTGTGTTGAACCGGGTTCTTTGCCATGTTGAGGGCATTGGTGTTATCACATAGGAGTGGCACACTATTAATGTATACCCCAAAATCCTCCAATTGTTGTTTGATCCACAGCAGTTGAGCACAGAAAGATGCGGCTGCAACATATTCTGCTTCAGCTATGGAGAGAGCCATCGAGTTTTACTTTCTTTTCCCCTATGAGATTAGGCAAGACCCAAGGAAATGAGCCATTCCTGAGGTGCTTTTCCTATCCACCAGATAACCTGCATAATCAGCATCAGCATAACCAACAAGATTGAAATTGTCACCTGAGGCATAGTACAGAACTAGGTTTTGTGTGCCCTTGAGATAGCGTAGGATTCTTTTGGCAGCCTTTAGGTGAGACTCCTTAGGATTTGATTGAAACCCGGCACATACACCCATACTAAACACGATATATGTCCTGCTTGCAGTGAGGTAGAGTAGCGAGCCAATGATTCCCCTGTATATTGTTTGGTTTACAGGAGATCCAGAGTCATCCATGTCAAGCTTGGTTGCAACTGCAATGGAGGTGTCGATCACTTTTGATTCCTCCATGTCAAATCTTTTCAGCAACTCCTTGATGTATTTCTGCTAACTAATACAGGTTCCCTTTGTGGTCTGCTTTACTTGAAGACCCAGAAAGAAATTCAGTTCCCCCATCACACTCATCTCGAACTCACTAACCATGAGTTTGGCAAATTCCTTACACAGTGAGTCCGTTGTAGCCCCAAATATGATGTCATCCACATACAGATGAACAACGAGCATGTTCCTTCCCCTTTTCTTCAGGAACAGTGTGTTTCCAGTCTTTCCTCGAGTGAACCCATTGTCCAGTAGAAACTTTGATAGTCTCTCGTACCAAGCTCTGGGAGCTTGCTTCAGGCCATACAGAGCTTTCTCTAATTTGAACACATACTCCGGGTGTATATGACTTTCAAATCCTGGATGTTGCTTAACATATACCTCTTCTTTGAGGAAACCATTCAAAAGGCACTCTTCACATCCATTTGAAACAAGGTGAATTCCATATGAGATGCAAAAGCAATAAGAATCCGGATGGCTTCCATGCGAGAAACAGGAGAAAACGTCTCATTATAATCAATCCCTTCTTCCTGATTGTATCCTTAAACAACAAGACTTGATTTGTTCCTTGTGGTGTTTCCATTTTCATCCAGCTTATTCCTGAACACCCACCTGGTTCCTATGATGGTTCTATCTGAGGATCGAGGTACTAGGTGCCAAACCTTGTTTCTCTCAAACTGGTGTAGCTCCTCTTGCATAGCAACGATCCAGTCGGCAACCTTTAGAGCTTCCTTGATGTTTTTTGGTTCTATTTGGGATAGGAAGGCTGAAAAGGCTAGGGAGTTTCTGGTTTTGGATCTAGTTTGAACTCATGAATCAAGGGGAGTAATTATGTTATCAAGGGGATGAGAGAGTTTGTGTTTCCAATTCGGAACTTGGATTTGGTTAGTGGAGGAACTTGGTACATCAGAAGGATTTCCCTGCATTCCTTGTTCTGCAACCTATGGAGTACCTTGCACGACATCTCCAACTCTTTCTTCAGCTTCAGTAGTAGTAATTGAGGTACCAGGTTCCTCATGTGTATTTGAGGAAGTGGTTGCACTGCCTTCACTTATTTCCCTTATCTGACTCATCATGCCAGCTTTTCCATTTGAGACATCCGATATTTCTCCAGGAACCAAAAGTTGTTCATTATCTTGATCATCAATGTTTCTATCCTTGTTTTGGGAAGGTGTCTCATTGAATAACACGTGAACGCTCTCTTCTACACATTGGGTTCTCTTGTTGTACACTTTGTAGGCTTTGCTTTGAGAGGAGTATCCCAAGAAGATTCCTTCATCACTTTTTGCATCAAACTTTTCAAGTTGATTCTTCCCATTGTTCAGGACATAACATTTGCATCCAAAAGCTCTCAGATGAGTTATCTTCGGCTTTCTTCAATTGAGCAGCTCATAGGGGGTTTGGTTTAGGAGGGACCTGATCATGCACCTGTTCACCAAATAGCACGCAGTGTTGATTTCCTCAACCCATAAATTTTTTGTAATCCCACTGTCAATAAGCAATTTCAAGTAATTGTAACTTGAATACTCAGAGTACCTAATACAATTGTCTCTAGATAAAACTGAAAGGTGAAATTTGAAAATCACCTACTACAATTGAACTAGAATAAAAGACAGACACTTGAAACTGATTCTTCTATCTGGTTCATGTAGCTTCAGGTTCGCACATTTGAATCACACAAGAATTGCTTGCAAAATGCCTTACTATTTTGCTCTCAACTCACATTTAACTTTGGCTTTTATGCGTCCCTGTAAAATGAGATCATCCTGCAATATATAGAGTTAGTAGATTAAGAAATAACTAGAGTCCTAATGCTACTCTTCCTTGGTGAAAGAGTTCTAGTTATCCTCAACTTCTAACTCATCCCTTATCTTGGATAGTGTTCTCTTTGAGTAAGGAGTATTTCTCCTTATCAATTATGCAACATTTTCGATCAGGAGATATCAGATATAACAAGTTAAGCTTATCTCCATCACGTGCATCCCTTACGCTCGAATCTGCTCGTGTCTCTGTACACAGGGAATGGACGTGGTTCATGCAAGGGCTTCCTTTGTCAATCTTCAAAACAAAATTTCACTTGGGCCAACATAGAAGTTAATCGTTCTTTGACAATTTTACGTAAGCCGGAGTTTATAGATAAGTCACCCTTATTGCCACTTTACATAACCATACATGAAATATTCTCCCCACTCTTTTTGATATTTTATTCTTTATATCGTACAGGAGCATAACTGAAATGGTTTTTCAGATTTTGAAGAGAGGAAACGTTGACTCTCTAATTTTATGGTCCTCAAAATTTTTGAACTTGCGGGATCGATCTCCCAAACTAAATTACCATGGAGTTGTTAAACCAGATTCAACATCGGAATCTTTGTCTTAACATTACGGGTTTGAGTATTTGTCACTAGTCTATCATTTGAAATTAAATATTTTCGTCTGTAACGCAATTTCTACGACGGCCTTTTCATTTTCGACATTCCAAACTAAGATTATGTAGTATCAAACTAAGATTAACATGAGTACCTTCGTGATTGAAATAACGTAATTGTAGTATCTGAAATTAAATACATCTTGAACTCTAGTAGCCAAATTATCACCCCATGTCTACAAAAGACTGGCTCTTGTACAAACATTTCATAATTACTCAAGCCGAGAGGAGTTTACTTTATTCCCATCTAATGCGCGCTGAGGTGAGGACTTTTTATTATAAACAATTTATACTGAGGTGTGAAAAACAAGCTTCTTTTCTAGGAGACATATATGCGGACATGATTACAATCTCCAACTCCCTCTCTTTTGGATAGTAATGCTTACATATCATTTGAAAAGGATCTACATATATTACTTTTCCAGACCCTAAAAACTTGAAGTTTAAGCACTTTTAGCCCATCGTGGATATGAACTCATGATCCATCTCTAGAATTGATAAAAGTAAACTGAAATTAGTTTTCAAGCTACTTGTTTTCAGAGGATATATGATTGACCATCATGTTAAATTAAAGTGGATATCCGTGCGCAATTGATGGATCATCAAAGTTTTTAAAAGCTGCTAAGTTAGCTAGTAGTGACTACTCGATAACCATATAGTTCTTCACAAATGGATCATTCCTTAAAGAGTGCCAATAAATGTTGTCATATTTAAATTATTGGAATCAAAAGCCTAATTGGATGTGGGTCCTCCGATACTGTTAAGAAAACGGACAGTAGGACTAATTAAATTCTAAAAGCTAATAAAGTAAGGATTGTCCCACAACATATACGAAAACAAAACTTGTCAGGCAACGTGGGATACTGAACATTTCCTCTCTGACATGCGTAGAACTAAACATCTAGTGCACGGGTAATGTAATATGGAAGCCTAACATTCGATAAGAACGAAAATTGAGATAGTCTGGTTGTGATATCATGTTATGAAAATATATACCTTTGATGGGTTAGTTTTCTGTTTGGATGATCTAACAAACTTTTATGTAAAGAACTAGATAAAGGACCTGATGCGTAACCAACACAATCAGTCAGTATGAACTCAAGAAATTTGGGCAGTGTACATCTGAACTCACAGGGAACAGATTAGGAACCTGATCCCTTAACATTCTCAATGACGGAAGTACAGGTCAACTCTACAGCTGGAAAGCTGCGAAAGAAAAGTGAATGCCTGTAACTGTACAAGCTACAGTGCAGTAACAGTGCAACAGTCACTTCCCATTGGTTGGAGATTGTACCAACTAAGCATGGGCATCCTTCTTGGGATGTCCTAGGGATATAATATCTTGTTTGAAGACAAACAAGATATTCACTTGAGTATTTACTAACATTCTTCATAGCATTGAAAAACTGCTCCAGCATTGAAGACTCAAGCGTGTCAAGAACAAGAAGACAACTCCACTAACACGGACCAGTTTCACTACGTGTTCTTAGGTGTCCTTTAGTTGAGTTGTGATCTTGTATTTTGATTTCTATTGTATCCTATCTTAATTTCTTAGAAGCTTTGTATTAGGTATCCTAAAATCATAAACCATCAGTGTTTGTATTGTGACTAGTGTAGTCATAAGTTAAAGTCTTTGTCACTAGTGAGTAACAAAGTGGGTTGTAATAAGTGTATTACAAGTTAGTGGTTCAAAGTCTTTTGTAAGAGAGTCATTACAAAGTGTCTTGTAGTAGTTGAGATTACAAGTTAGTGAAGTTGAAATCCTACCAGTGTAGGTCGTGGTTTTTGTCCCCTTAAGTTGGTATTTTCCATGTTAAAATCCTGTGCCTCTTTTACTTACTGTCTCTATCGATAATTCTGAGGGAGCAGATAAAGGACCAGGTCTCTTTACAGTTTGTGGAGCCTTAGAAACTATCAATTGATATCAGAGCAGGTTCTTTCTAAAAGGTTAACACCTATAAAGGATCTGTAATGGTTGCTCCACCAAACTTTGAAGAAGGACAGTCAACATATCGACCTCCTAGATTCAATGGTCAATATTACGGGTGGTGGAAAACTCGTATGCACGACTTTATAATGGCTGAAGATTCCAAACTATGGGATATCATTTGTGACGGTCCACACGTCCCTATGAAGAAGGTTGGAGAAGATGGGCCATTGGTGCCTAAAACAAGGAAAGAATACAGTGAAGTTGATGGGAAGGCTACTGAGAAGAACTTTCGTCCCAATAAAATCTTGGTATGCGGTATAGGACCTGATGAGTACAACAGAATCTCAGCCTGCCAATCAGCAAAGGAGATATGGGAGGCTTTACAAACTGCTCATGAAGGAACAACTCAGGTCAAGCAGTCCAAGATTGACATGCTCACAACTGAGTACGAGCTGTTCCGAATGAAGGATAATAAGTCTATACAAGACATGCATACTAGATTTACATCCATCATAAATGAGCTTCACTCTCTAGGTGAGATAATTCCCAGTAACAAGCTGGTTCGGAAGATTCTGAGTGTCTTACCTGGTTCTTGGGAAAGCAAAGTGAATGTTATTACTGAAGCAAAAGACTTACAAACTCTAACAATGGATGAGTTGGTTGGGAATCTAAAGACATATGAGTTGAAGAAGAAAAAAGATAGTGAGAGAAGAGAACCGAAAAGGGAAAAGAACCTGGTTCTAAAATCTAAAGAAAATGACTCAAGTGAAGAAGATGGTGACATGGCTTATCTTACTAAGAGATTTCAAAAGATGGTTAGAAGGAATGGAGGTATACCAAGAAGAGGTAGTTCAAGAAAATTAAGGAACTAAGATCTCTGCCACAAGTGTGAAAAACCTGGACATTTCATCAATGATTGTCCACTGTTGGAGCTGGAGTCCTACAAGAGCTGACAAAACAGCCAAGAGGAATCAGGTTACCGGCAAACAATTCAGCCGGAAGAGTGTTGCTGATAATGTTGTAAAGCAAGCTCTTGCTGCCTGGGGAGATTCCTCTAGCGAATCAGAAGAGGAACCAGAAGCAGGTAACAGCTCCATGATGGCAGTAGAGAACGAGGTGAAGGAATATGATTCACTGTTCGCGCTAATGGCTCAGTCTGATGATGATGAAGAAGGTGAAATGACGAGGCAAATTTCAGGGATGTTCAGAGAAATCTGAAAATCCTACTCCTCAAAAAAGTTAATGTCATTAGCAAATGTTCTTATTGATGCTTACTACAGCCTAGTTGATGATAAAGATTCATTAACCATAGAGCTAGGAGAAACTGAACAGACTAGAGATGATCTAGTTGTTTGTGTGGTAGATTTAAAAGAAACCATAAGTGAGCTTGAAAAAGAAAAAGAATCTCTAACCTGTAGACTAAACAATGTAGAAAATGAGAGAGATGACTTGATGGTGGTTGTTGTGGACCTAAAAGATACCATAAGCAATTTTGAGAAATAAAAGAAAGCACTAGGTGAAAAAACAAATAGTGCAGAAGATGAGAGAGATGATCTAACTGTAGTGGTAGTAGACCTGAAGGAAACAGTGGAGAACCTGAACACTAAGAAGAATATTTTAGCTTAGAAAATAAATGTTGTTGAACAAGAAAGAGATGATCTTTTGGTAGTGATCACTGAACTAGAGGAATCAATTGAGGAACTCAAACTAGAACATAGGAAACTGACCGTAGAAAAAGGAAAGGAGGTAGCCAGTGAGAAGTATATTAAGCTTGAAAAGGAAATAATTGATGTCAAAACAAGCATGTGCTGTGAACTTGATAAAAACAGGCAACTTCAAGCTGCAATGGTTAAACTAAAAATGGATCTTGATAAATCACTAAAATGGACCTGGTCCACAGATGCTGTCACTGCCATGTACTTGAACAACAGTGGAAACAGGCAAGGGGTCGGGTTCCAAAAGGAGAAAATTCCTTACAACCCTCACAAAAAGTATGTCAATGTCCCAGACAACTGGCTTTGTACCGAACTGTGGGAACAATGGGAACTTTAAAGAAAGTTGTCTGCCATAGCTCAATCTTTTCAAAAAAACAAAGTGTTTGCTGACAGAGTGACTCAACCATGGGGACCAGGTTCCTCGAAGAAAAATAGATTCTTGCATGCTTGGACTAGGAGAGCTCTTATTCATCCTTTTCCTAACTACAAGGGACCCAAACTTGTTTGGGTTCCTAAATCTAACCCTTAATTTTTATGTGCAGGGACCAGTGAGAGAAACAGGGTTGCAATGGGTCATGGATAGTGGATGCTCAAAGCACATGACTGGAAACACCACGGATTTTCTCTCACTGAAAGCCCTGCAAGAAGGAGATGTATCCTTTGGCAATGGAAAAAGGGGGTACATTCTCGGTGTTGGAAGGGTTGGCAGATCTCTCGAATTCTCAATTGAGAATGTGTACTATGTGGACGATTTGAGGTATAGTCTCTTAAGTGTCTCACAAATCTGTGATAAAGGAAACAAAGTTGAATTCTTATCCAAAGTATGTACATTTACTAGCCTAGTAACTAGTAAAGTAGTGTTGATTGCCAAGCGGCACAAGAACATCTATGTTGCTGACCTTGAATCATTGGAAGTTGGTGAGTAAACTGCTTAAAGGCAGTTGATGATGATGCAGAACTATGGCATAGAAGACTGGGTCATGCAAGCTTCTCTTTGTTGAATAAACTCATACAGAAGGACCTGGTTCGCGATCTGCCTAACTCAAAGTTCAAGGAATAGAGAGTGTGTGATGCATGTGCCAGAGGAAAACATGTGAAATCATCCTTCAAGCCAAAGAAGGATGTTAGAACATCAAAATCTCTGGAACTGCTTCACATGGATCTGTGTGGTCCAATGAGGATTCCAAGCAGGGGGTGGAAAGAAGTACATTTTCGTGATTGTGGATGACTGATGTGTGGCTAGAATTCGTGATTTTAAGCATTATATACCTCGCATTTTATGTGC
>ML429671.1:0-15775 GCA_005239525.1 Nicotiana knightiana
AAACAAACAACAGAGTTTGTAATATTGTCACGACCCGAATTTTCCACCGTCGGGCCCGTGATGACGCCTAACGTTGAACCCGCTAGGCAAGCCAACGTGAATTTTTAATTTACCTTATTCATTTATTATTATTATCTAATAACATGTGAAATACAACATTTAACATAAATAAATGTACGAAATGCAGTAAGGTATATAAACTCGAACTGATGCCTTAACGAAATTCCACAAAAAATCAATCCCAAAATTTTGGAGTCACAAACTCACAGGCCGTCTATGAATAATACATATAAAGGTCTGAATGAAATAAGTACATTTGTTTCTGAAATAACTATGACATAATACGAAAGAAGTAGGAAGGGACGCCAAGGCCTAGGGACGCCTGCAGAACTACCTCGTCTCCATTGGACTGAAGGCAACAACTTCGATCAATGGTCCGTAGGGTCCTACACCGGGATCTGGACGAAAAATGTATAGTGTAGCATCAGTACAACCGACCCCATGTAGAGTAAGTGCCGAGCCNAGGACGCCAAGGCATAGGGACGCCTGCAGAACTACCTGAAGGCAACAACTTCGATCAGTGGTCCGTAGGGTCCTACACCCAAAAATGTATAGTGTAACATCAGTACAACCGACCCCATGTAGAGTAAGTGCCGAGCCTATCCTCGTCGAAGTAGTGACGAGGTTAAGGCACGACAACCAAAGTCAACTTGTGCAGTTTAATAGTATGCGGAAAAAAAATAATACAACGAGAAATAAGCAGTTAAGGTGTAACGACCCGGTCGATCGTTTTAAGAATTAGCGCCCCGATCCCCTATTAACCGCTTCTCCCATGTCTATTTATCTTATTGGAACTTGTCGGAGCGCTGAGTGATGAAATCCATGGTGATTTTGGACACATAGTCCATAAATATGGAATTTAGCTTTAGAAATTTGGCTGTAGCTAGAGCTGTGTGAAGACGGATCCGGAATAGAATTTTGTTGACTCTGTTAGCTCCGTTGGGTGATTTCGGGGTTAGGAGCGTGTTCAAAATGTGTTTTCGAGGTCGGTTGTGGATTTAGGCTTGAATTGGCGAAAGTTAGAATTTCGGCGATTTCGGTAGATAGGTGAAATTTTGATATCGGACTCGGAATGGAATTTCGAAAGCAATAGCAGGTCCGTAATGTCAATGAGTTTAGACATGTTTCGGCATCAGATTTGAATTCTAGAAATTTCATAAGTTCTTAGGATTGAATCTATGCATAATTGATGATTTTGATGTTATAAGATGTGTTTTTAAGGCTCCACCAAGTTTGCACAAGGTATTAGGGTCAGTTGGTAGGTTTGGTTGAGGTCCCGGGGGCCTCGGGGTTGTTTCGGATGTCCAACGAGTGAGTTTGAGACTTTGTGAACAGCTGAACCATTCTGGTTCTGAAGTCTCGCACCTGCGATGGTATTGCCGCAGGTGCGGACACGCAGGTGCGAAGGGGGTGCCGCAGGTGCGATCCCAGGTCATTTAATGAATTTCTGCACCTGCGATTGGGTTTCCGCAGGTCCGGCACTGCAGGTGCGATCCCAGTGTCACATGTGCGAAATATCTGGGCTGGTTATACCAAAAATCCGAGGGTTTGAAATTCATATTTCCAAAATCGATTGTGAGTTCAGAACTTGGCGATTTTCAGTGGGATTTGAAGAGGAGAATCATAGGTAACATTTTCTAACCTTAATCCATTTGTATATCAATAATCTCTATCATTTTCCTCGATATAATCAATGGAATTAGATGAAAAACCAGGAAAATGGGATGAAATTTTTCCAAGTAGAAATTTGAGGATTTAGGGAGATTTGGACGTCGGATTTTGTTGATTCTTGTTCGAGTGGGTTCATGAGAGAATGGGTGTTCGAGAAATATAAATTTTACCCGTTTCTGAGACATGGGCCCGGAGGCGAATTTCCTAATTTCGCGTTTTAGCTTAGAAATTATTAGCTATTTTGTTCCCTTGAAGTTATATTTACACCATGCAATCGATTTGAATAGATTTGGGCCACCTGGAGTCAGATACTCGTGGCAAGAGCATGGTATTGTGTTGATTAGCGCAGTCAAGGTAAGTGGCTTGCCTAATTCTATGTTGGGGACTTCCCCTTAGGCATTTTTATACTGATTTTGTTACGTGGACGCCGTGTACCTGAGGTGACGAGTGCGTACACGGGTCATTGTTTGTAAAATCCTATTTTTACTCCCATGAAATCGCTCATTTTTATTCATATATTACTGCTTCCTATCTTAATTGAGTAGATAGCTTAAGTGTAAGCATGCCTACTTGTTCTGACTTGATTTTCACTTATTTGCTACTAGTCGCACCATGCTTAGGTAGCTTCACTCTATTCTTTCCTGTTGTTTTCCTGGACTGTTTAATTCAGCCATAATTGACATACTTCTGCTTGCATAGTTAAATTGGGACTACGAACTGAGATCCGGGAGCTTTCCCCCTATACTGCATTTCATATTTAAATTGGGACTATAGACCGAGATCCGGGAACTTTCCCCTTGTACTGAAATGCATATTTAAATTGGGACTACGGACGGAGCTACGGGAGATTTTCCCCTGTACTACATAGCATATTTAAATTGGGACTACGGACTCAGATCCGAGAGCTTTCCCCGTGTACTGCATTGCACATTTACTGTTGAGATATATGTTGTGCTGAGCCGAGGGCTCTCTTTCTGTGGTTTATCTTCCCATTTTCATTAATCCTGTTTATCATTGCTTATCTATATTTCACTGTTTTAAATTGTATATTGACTTGTTTGAAAAACTCAGTAGGGCCTCAACCTGACCTCGTCACTACTTGACTGGGGTTAGGCTTGACACTTACAGAGTAACGAATGTGGAGTACTCACGCCCTTTCCTGCGTATGTTTTTCCCATTTCTAGATCCAGGTACCAGCACCCAGTATCGTGGTTAGGAGTTGTTCTAACAGCAGCCAGTAGACCGCGAGGTAATTCTGCCGCGTCCGCAGAATCCTACGAGTACCCTTCTACTCTAGTATAGGCATAGAAGACTTATATTTTTTTTCACTGTTTCACTGTATATAGATACATTTAGTACAGAGCTTGTGAATATAGTGAGATTCCGAGTTTTGGGAAGTGAAAGTGTATATACTGAACAGCTATGTTAGATCTACTTGAGTTTTTTTCTATCCTTAATTTTTTTGATTCTATCATTTTCTGCAAATTTTAGGCTTACCTAGTCGTAGAGACTAGGTGCCGTCACGATACCTTTCAGAGGGAAAAATGGGTCGTGGCAAGTTGGTATCAGATCGTCTAGGTTCATAGGAGTCACAAGTCATAAGCCGGTTTATTAGAGTCTGGCGGATCGGTGCGGAGACGTGCGTATCTATCTTCGAGAGTTTATGTAACTATTAAGAACAATCAAATTCTTTGGAATTCGTTATCGTGCTAGTTACTGTCATCAAATTCTTAAACTCTATTCTATTCTTGCTTGCAGATGGTTCGTACCCGTACCAGATGTACTGATGGCCAGGCACCCGAGCCCCCAGTCAGAGCCACCAGAGGCAGGGGCCGGGGCAGGGGACGAGCACGCGGTGCAGCCCGAGCACCGGCTAAAGCAGAGGAAGAGGAGCCCCCAGCAGCTACAGTTGGAGGGGCACATGAGGTACCTACTGTTACTCCAGACCTCCAGGAGACATTGGCTCAGTTCTTTAGTGCCTTCAGTACTCTGTCTCAGTCGGGTCTACTCCCGATAGCTCTAGCTACATCCCAGGCCGGAGGAGGGACACAGACTCCCGCAGCTCGTNAGAAGTACCACCTACTTGAGTTCAGCGGACTAGCTTTGGATTACACCCTGGGTTTTCTTGAGGGGTGTCATCGCATTCTCCGCACTATGGGTATTGTGGAGACGAGTGGGGTTTCTTTCACTGCCTTCCAGCTGGGGGGAGCAACTTATCAGTGGTTGTGCGCTTTTGAGCTTAGCAGCCCGGACGAGGCAGCTTCACTTACTTGGACTCAGTTTTCCGAGATGTTCTTAATTGAGTTTGTCCCTCAGAGATTCAGGGATGCTTGGTGTGCGGAGTTTGAGCAGCTACGCCAGGGTGCCATGACTGTGTTAGACTATGTAGTCCATTTCACCGATTTGGATCGCCATGCACCACCTTTGGTTTTCACTTTTAGAGAGAGGGTTCGACGCTTTATTGAGGGACTCCACCCTAGTATTCGGACCAGCATGAACAGAGAGCCGGAGACCGATATTACTTACCAGCAGGCCGTAAGTATTGCCCAGAGGATTAAGACTATGCTAGCCCGGGACAGGGAGGAGAGAGAGGCCAAGAGGTCTCGAAAGACTGGTCATTTTTCAGGAGCCCGTGCACCAGCAACACGCTATGGCAGGGGTTTTGTGAGTCGCCCTGTTCATTCAGCTCTCCCAGCAGACAGTGGTATTCCAGCTCCTCCTAGACCTCAGGAGCCTTATTATGCACCACTAGTATCTCAGGTGCCTCCTGCTCTAGGTGTTATCACTGGCCAGTCCAGCAGGCCAGCTTAGAGTCAGCAGTGGCCACCACGTCCTCCGAGGGGTTGCTTTGAGTGTGGTGACCCTCATCATATTATCAGAGATTGCCCTAGAGCGAGGAGGGGCACATCACCTTAGACTTATCACGGTGCACCTACTCAGATTTATCAGGCTCCACGTCTTTGACCAGGTCCTCCAGCTATTCTTCCAGCCCCAGCTGCTACCCCACCACCTCAGGCAGCTCGAGATGGAGGTCGAGGTCACCCTAGAGGGGGAGGCCAGGCCAGGTACTATGCTATTCCGGCCCGGTCCGAGCCCATAGTTTCAGGTTCAGTCTTTACAGGTATTGTTCCCGTTTATCATAGGGATGCATCGATATTATTTGTCCCAGGCTCTACATATGCATATGTGTCTTCCTATTTTGCTTCACATCTGGGGATATCCCAGGATTCTTTGAGTTCCCCTATTTATGTTTCTACTCTAGTGAGAGATTCTCTTATTGTGGACTGCGTATATCAGTCAGGTTTGATTGCTATCTGTGGTTTTGAGACCATATCTGATTTACTACTACTCAATATGGTAGATTTCGATGTTATATTGTGTATGGACTGACTGTCTCCCTATTATGCTATTATTGATTGTCACACCAAGACTGTGACGCTGGATATACCAGGATTTTCGAGGTTAGAGTGGAGAGGTTCCTTAGAGTATACTCCCCACCGAGTCATTTCTTTTCTTAAGGCTCAGCGGATGGTTGAAAAAGGGTGTGGTGTATATTTGGCTTATGTGAGAGATGTTAGTGCTGAGACCCCTACAGTTGAGTTAGTTCCATGTCAAGGACTATTCTGATGTATTTCCAGATGATCTTCCGGGTATGCCACCCGATAGAGACATTGATTTCGGCACTGACTTGTTGACGGGCACTCAGCCCATTTCCATTCCTCCCTATCGTATGTCTCCTCCTGAGTTGAAGGAGTAGCTACAGGAGTTTCTTGAAAAGGGATTCATCAGGCCCAGTGTATCACCTTGGGGTGCTCCGGTGTTATTTGTGAAGAAAAAGGATGGCTCGATGCATATGTGCATTGACGATCGGCAGCTGAATAAGGTGACAGTGAAGATGTGATGAACCAAAAGGTCATCCTATGTTAATTTATCTAAATCTATGTTCTGATGTCTCGGAAGCCTCTGTTAATCTCACCTTGATATGCGTGCGCAGCCCGGGCATGTAGCCGGGAAGCTTTGATGTGAAAACTAGATGAAAAGTTGATTTATAATAATTAATTTATTAAAGTTGACTTTGGTCTACATTTTTGGTAAACGGACCCGGACCCGTGATTAGACGGTCCCGGAGGCTCCGTGGGAAAATATGGGACTCAGGCGTATGCCCGGAATCGAATTCCGAGGTCTGAAGCCCAAGAAATGAATTTTTAAAGAAAATTGTTTTCTGAAAATAATTAAAGTTATTTTGAAAATGAATATTAATGTGAAAACCATGTTACCGGGCCCGTATTATGGTTCCTGAGCCTGGAACAAGTTTAATATATGTTATGTGAGTTATATGTTAAATTTCGGGTAAAACGGACTTGAAATGACGTGTTTCGGATCAAAATCGGAATAATTAAGCCTTATGAAGATTTAATAAAATTCTATGAGTTTTGAGGTTTAATTCCTTGTTTTTGATGATGTTTTGGTGATTTAAACGCTTGAATAAGTCCGTAGGCTGATTTAGGAGTCGTGAGTGTGTTTGGTTTTGAAGCCCGAGGGATCGGGTGAGTTTCGGGTAGGTAACGGGGTGTAAAAGACTTAGAATTTCTGGTGTAGAAGTCCAGATCTGGTGGCTGGAGTTGTTCAGTGCAATCGCAGGCGTAGCTCCGCGATTACATAGTGTGTTTGAGGGGGGAGGGTTCAATGACTCTATGCGATCGCATAGTTGCTTCCGCAATCGCATAGAGTATAGGCGGCCTGGGGGTAGATTGGTCAGTTCGGTCGTGACCTTTGTTCCGCGATCACATAGGGTGGGCCTCCACTGCTCTGTGATCGCGTTACCTTCCCTGCGATCGCATAGTGTCAGCCAGGTCTTCCTCTGCAATCGCAGCTCCTCTCGATCGCATAGAGTATTTTTCCCAGTTATTTAATATGTCTAAAACAGAACACTTGTTACGGGATTCTTCTTATTCTTCACCTTTTTCGTCTTCTCCAACCCCCATTGAAGACCTTCAAGCCATTTTCTACTCCATATCCATTTGGGTAAGTGTTCCTTACCCCAATTTCATCCACTTTGGAGTAGAAAATATGAATCATGATAATGACTGATATTTTCCCCTTGTCGTGTGATCATGATTTGTGATTCCTCTATGCTGCATTCCTTCCCATTTTGATAATTGTCATTGCATGGGTGAGGAAGAGTGTAAAGCACGTAGGGTGATGCCGTGCCATGATTTACATTGATTACATCATATAGTGCATAGTGAGGAAGAGAGTAAAAGTACGAAGGGTGATGCCGTGCCATGATTTATATTTAAAAGCCCGAAGGGTGATGCCGTTCCATGATTTATATTTAAAAGCACAAAGGGTGATGTCGTGCCATGATTACATTGCCATACATGATACATTGCATCGTGAGGAAGATAGTAATAGCACGAAGGGTGATGTCGTGCCATGATTCATGTTATCTTACATCGTACATTGCATTGTGAGGAAGACAGTAAAAGCGCGAAGGGTGATGCCGTGCCATTAATTACATTTCTGGTATTATATTTGTTTCATTTGCATATTTCTGATAAATTTCCTTCTTGTCTGCTCCTATATGCTTAATTAACTGCTCTATCTCACTTGTTACCCCATTATTTCCTAGTTCTTTATTTTTGTCTTGTCTTTCCTCTAGTTTTCAGAGACAGTCATGTATTTCCTTTTAGACTTTGTATTTAGAACTCGTATGGACAGTTCGTGACTTTGTGACTCCAGGTTTTGGGGAATTATTGCGACATTGTATTATGTTATCTCTACTTAGCTTGGGATTTATCTACTATTGCTATTAAAAATTGTTAAGTGTTTTTAGTTAATTCTGTTAAATCGGTGTTATCATGTTAGGTTAACTGTACACGTTAGCTTGTCTAGCGGGTTCAACGTTGGACACAGTCACGGCCTGAAGGTGGGTTTTCGGGTCGTGACAGGTTGGTATCAGAGCTCTAGGTTGCTTAGGTATCACAACTCACAGACAAACTTGGTAGAGTCTGAGGGATCGTTACGGAGACGTCTGTACTTATCCCCTAGAGGCTACAAAGTTAGGAATAACTTCACTTTTCTTCTTTTCTGTCGTGCGATTTGAAATTCTAAATGCTAATTGAGTTTTGATTCTATTCTCTCGCAGATGGTGAGAACGCGTGCTTCCTCATCTACCAATCAGCAGCCCGACTCTCCTGTTGCAGCTCCTATGAGGGGCCGAGGCCGAGGCAGGGGCAGGGCGGCAGGGCTCAGCCCAGAGCAGCAACCCCAGTAGAGGACCCAAAGGTAGACTTTGCCGGTAAGGTTCCTACTCAGACAGTTCCAGTTGGACCATCTCCGGTCCAAGAGGGGTTCATTGCCACCCCGGTGCTTCAGGACGCTCTAGTCCGCTTAGTGGGGCTCATGGAGAGTGTGGCTTAGGCTGCTCTTCTTCCTACTGGACCAACCGTCTCTCAGGCTGGGGGAGGGACCCAGACTCCTGCTACTCGTACACCAGAGCAACTAGATCCTCAGTTCCAGACTCCGGTACGTCAGACGGCCGGAGTAGCTCAGCCGGGCATTGTGGCCCCGATAGTTGAGGGAGCAGCTATGTCAACAAATGCTTTATGGAGATTGGATAGATTCACCAAGTCACTACTATATTTACGGGTTCACCATCAGAGGATTCCCAGGATTATTTGGACAGCTGTCATAAGGTTCTTCAGAACATGGGATAGTAGAGTCCAATGAAGTTGATTTTGCTACCTTTCGTCTTTGGGGTTCCACCAAGACTTGGTGGAAAGACTATTGCTTGACCAGGCCAGCTGGGTCTGCACCATTGAGTTGGGCTCAGTTCTCTGAGTTATTCTTGGGGAAGTTCCTTCCCATTACCCAGAAAGAGGGCCTTCAGAGGAAGTTTGAGCGTCTCCAGCAGGGATCTATGACAATCACTCAGTACGAGACTAGGTTCATTACTCTGGCCCGATATGCTCTTATGATACTTACCACTGATCGGGAGAGGGTTCGAAGATTTATTGAGGGATTGGCCTAGCCTATCAGACTTCAGATGGCTAGAGAGTCAGGTACAGATATTTCCTTTCAGGATGCGGCCGATGTGGCCAGGAGGATGGAGATGATTTTATCACAGAGTGGAGGTTAGGGGGCTGACAAGAGACCCCATCATTTTAGTAGATTCAGTGGAGCCTCATCTGGATGCATAGATTCTGTCAGTAGAGGTCATCCTCCCCGACCCTTTCAGTCAGCACTTCAGGTTTCTCACCGTGCACCGCCCGCTCCTATTTGTGCACCACCAGCACCTATCAGTGCACAACCTCTTTAGATCTATCAGGGTGGTTATCTGGGTCGTCCGGGGCAGTTCTAGATTCCCCAGCCATATCAGCAGAGGCCATGTTATTCTTATGGTGTTCCAGGGTATATTGCCAGGTATTTCCCCCGAGTTTCTATGGTGCAGGTGCACCCCCACCCCCAGCCATCCAGGGGTGGTGGTCATGGGGCTAGAGGTGGAGAACAGACTCATAGAGGTGGAGCTCAGCCCACGAGAGGTAGAGGTCAGGTTACATCAGGTAGACCTAGGAATGTTCATATTGGAGGGGCTCCGCCTCGATATTATGCTATTCCTGCCAGAGCCGAGGCAGAAGCCTCTGATGCAGTTATTACAGGTACAGTTTCAGTTTGCAGCCGAGATGCTTCAGTGTTATTTGATCCGGGTTCTACTTTCTCCTATGTGTCTTCATATTTTGCTCCCTATTTGAGCATGCCTCGTGATTCTTTAAGTACTTCTGTGCATGTGTCTACCCCAGTGGGCGATTCTATTATGGTAGATTGAGTCTACCGTTCTTGCTTAGTTGTACTTGGGAGTTTGGAGAGTCGGGTAGATTTATTGCTTCTGGATATGGTAGACTTTGATGTGATATTGGGTATGGACTGGTTATCTCCCTATCATGCTATTTTGGACTGTCATGCCAAGACAGTGACCTTAGCCTTGCCTGGAGTACCTTGTTTAGAGTGGAGAAGGACTCCTAGTCATTATTCTTGTAGGGTTATTTCTTATATGAGGGCTCGGCGCATGGTCGAGAAGGGTTGTTTGGCCTATTTGGCCTATGTTCGTGATTTTAGTGCCGAGGTTCCTTCTATAGAGTCCGTGCCCGTGGTTCGCGAGTTTCCAGAGGTATTCCCTGCTGACCTGTCGGGTATGCTACCCGTCAGGGATATTGACTTCTGTATTGAGTTAGCTGAGGGCACTTAGCCCATTTCTATTCTCCCGTATCGTATGACTCCGCTAGAGTTGAAGGAATTAAAGGAACAATTACATGATTTGTTGGATAAAGGCTTCATCAGGCCTTGTGTTTCTTCGTGGGGTGCTCCAGTGTTGTTCATAAAGAAGAAAAATGGCTCAATGAGGATGTGTATTGTCTACCGGCAATTGAATAGGGTTACTATTAAGAACAAGTATCCTTTACCGAGGATTGGTGAGTTATTTGATCAGCTTTAGGGTGCTTCAGTGTTCTCTAAGATAGGCTTGAGATCTAGTTACCATCAGCTGATGATCAGGGCGTCTGATGTTTCTAAGACGGCTTTTCGCACTCGTACAGTCATTATGAGTTTTTGGTTATGTCGTTTGGGTTGATAAATGCCCCGCTGATTTTATGGAGTTGATGCACCGAGTATTCAGGCCTTATTTGGACTCGTTCGTGATTGTGTTTATAGATGATATCTTTATTTATTCTCGTAGTCGAGATGAGAATGAGCAGCATCTTCGAGTTGTTCTCCAGAATTTGAGGGATAGTCAGTTGTATGCAAAAGTTTCCAAGTGTGAGTTCTGGTTGAGTTCAGTTGCATTTCTAGGCCATGTGGTATCGTTAGACGGTGTTCAGGTGGATCCCAAGAAGATTTCAGCAGTCAGAGATTGGCCTAGACCCACCTCAGCCATAGAGATTCGGAGTTTCCTGGGCTTAGCAGCTTATTATCGCCGTTTTGTAGGGGACTTTTCATTCATTGCGGCCCCGAAGAACAGGTTGACTTAGAAGCCCAAGTCAAGTGGTCAGATGAGTGTGAGGCGAGATTTCAGAAGCTCAAGATAGCCTTGACCACGGCACATGTGTTAGTTTTGCCCACAGGTTCAAGACCGTATACCGTGTATTGTGATGCTTAACGGGTTGGGCTTGGCGCAGTGTTGATGCAGGATGGCAAGGTATAACCTATGCTTCTCGTCAGTTAAAGGCGTATGAGAAGATCTATCCAGTTCATGACTTGGAGTTAGCAGCTATTGTACATGCATTGAAGATTTGGAGGCATTATTTGTATGGTGTGCCATGTGAGGTGTTCACGAATCACAAGAGCTTACAGTATCTGCTCAAACAGAAGGAGTTGAACATGAGGCAGAGGAGATGGTTAGAGTTGTTGAAGGATTATGATATTACCATTCTTTATCATCCGGGGAAGGCCAATGTGGTGGCCGATGCTTTGAGCCGAAAGTCAACTAGTATGGGTAGTCTTGCTTATTTATCAGTCGGAGAGCGACCTCTTGCTTTGGATGTTCAAGCTTTAGCCAACCGATTTGTGAGATTGGAGGTTTCTGAGACTGGCAGTGTTTTGGCCCATACTGTAGCCCGTTCTTCATTGTATGACCATATTCGGGCCAGGCAGTATGATGATCTCCATTTATGCATTCTTAGAGATAGATTCAGGCACGGAGATGCCAAGCAGGTTACGGTTAATGATGAGGGAGTTTTGAGGATGTAGGGTCGTATTTGTGTACCCGATGTTGATGGCATTCATGAGTTGATATTGCAGGAGAACCATAGTTCCTGGTATTCCATTCATCCGGCCGCCGCAAAGATGTACCAGGACTTGCGGCAGAATTATTGGTGTCGTAGAATGAAGAAGGATATTGTAGCTTATGTAGCTCGGTTCTTAAATTGTCAGAATGTTAAGTATGAGCACTAGAGACCCGGTGGTTTGATGCAGCCGATTCAGCTTCCCGAGTAGAAGTGGGAGCGTATCACGATAGATTTGGTAGTTGGGCTTCCACTGACTCAAGGGATTGTTGATGCAGTATGGGTTGTTATGGATAGGCTGCGCAAGTCAACATATTTCATTCCTATGTCGGTTTCGTATTCAGTGGAGAAGTTGGCAAAGATCTACATGAGAGAGATTGTCAGACTGCATGGTGTGCCCTTATCAATTATATAAAACCGAGGTACTTATTTTACCTCCCATTTTTGGAGAGTATTTCAGCGAGAGTTGGGCACCCAGATTGAGTTGAGCACAACATTTCCTCCTCAGACGGACAGACAGTCCGAGCGTACTATTCGGATTTTGGAGGATATGTTGTGGGATTGTGTCATCGACTTTGGTGGTTCATTGGATCAGTTCTTGCCGTTAGCCGATTTTTCCTACAACAACAGTTATCAGTTGAGCATTCAGATGGCTCTGTATGAGGCATTGTATGGTAGGCGATGTCGGTCTCCAGTCGGATGGTTTGAGCTGGGAGAGGCCAGATTGTTGGGTTTTGAGTTAGTCCAGGATGCCTTCGACAAGGTAAAGATCATTCAGGATAGACTTCGTACAGCTCAGTCTAGGAAAAAGAGCTATGCGGATCCTAGAGTTCGAGACTTGGCATCTATGATAGGAGACCAGGTGTTTCTCTGAGTGTCGCCTATGAAGGGCGTGATGAGGTTCGGGAAGAAGGGAAAATTGAGCCCTAGGTACATTGGTCCATTTGAGATTTTGGACAAGGTAGGAGAGGTTGCCTACAGACTTGCCTTGCCCCCACATTTATCAGCCGTGCATCCAGTGTTTCATGTATCTATGCTCCGGAAGTACATTGCAGATCCTTCCCATGTTCTTGACTTCAGCGGTGTCCAGTTGGACAAGGATCTGACTTATGAGGAGGAGCCGGTAGCCGTATTAGCTAGATAGGTTTGTCAGTTGAGATCGAAGAGTTATCCTTCGCTTCGTGTTAAATGAAGAGGTCATCCTGTCGAGGCAGCAACTTGGGAGTCCGAGTCCGATATGAGGAGCCTTTATCCCCATCTTTTCTCAGACTCAGGTACCTTTCTATGTCCGTTCGAGAACGAACGATTGTTTTAGATGTGGATATTGTGATGACCCAAAACGTCATCCTATGTTAATTTATCTAAATCTATGTTCCGAGGCCCCGAAAGCCTCCCTTAATCTCACCTCGATATGCATGCGCAGCCCGGACGTGTAGCCGGAAAGCTTTGATGTGAAAACTAGATGAAAAGTTGATTTATAATAATTAATTGATTAAAGTTGACTTTGGTCAACATTTTTGGTAAACAGAACCGGACCCGTGATTTTTCGGTCCCGGAGGGTCCGTGGGAAATTATGGGACTCGGGCGTATGCCTGTAATCGAATTCCGAGGTCTCAAGCCCGAGAAATGAATTTTTAAAGAAAATTGTTTTCTGAAAATAATTAAGGTTTTTTTTGAAAATGAATATTAATGTGAAAATCATGTTACCGAGCCCGTATTATGGTTCCGGAGCCCGGAACAGGTTTAATATATGTTATGTGAGTTATTTGTGAAATTTGGTGTAAAACGGATTTGAAATGACGTGTTTCGGATCAAAATCGGAATAATTAAGCCTTATGAAGTTTTAAGAAAATTCTATGAGTTTTTAGGTTTAATTCCTTGTTTTTGATTATGTTTTGGTGATTTAGACGTTTGAATAAGTATGTAGGGTGATTTGGGAGTCCTATGTATGTTTGGTTTTCAGCCTTGAGGGCTCGGGTGAGTTTCGGGTAGGTAACGGGGTGTAAAAGACTTAGAATTTCTGGTGTAGAAGTCCATATCTGGTGTCTGCTGTTGTTCAGTGCGATCGCAGGCCTAGCTCCGCGATCGCATTGTGTGTTTGAGGGGGGAGGTTTCAGTGACTCTATGCGATCGCATAGAGTATAGGCGGTCTGGGGGAAGATTGGTCAGTGCGGTCGCGACCTTTGTTCCGCGATCGCGTTACGTTCACTGCAATCACATAGTGTTAGCGAGGTCTTCCTCTGCGATCGCAGCCCCTCTTCTGCGATCGCAGAGAGCATTTTTGCCAGTTATTTAATATGTCTAAAACATAACCCTTGTTACGGGATTCTTCTCATTCTTCACCTTTTTCTTCTTCTCCAACCCCCATTGAAGACCTCCAAGCCATTTTCTCCTTCACATCCATTTGGGTAAGTGTTCCTAACACCAATTTCTTCCACTTTCCTTCCTAATCACTAGAATCTAGGCCTAAAATCCTAAAAATCAAAGTAGAAATTAGGGGTTTTGGGTAGAGTTAGGGCTTATGGGATTTGGGGTAATTCAACCTCAATTTGGGGTCGGATTTCAAAAAAAATTATATATTTGAACTCGTGGGGGTATGGGTAATCGGGTTCTGGTCCAAGCCTCGTGCTTGGACCAAGCGGGCCCGAGGTCGAATTTTGGTTGGAAGAATGCTAGGAATGGTATATTTAGGCTATGGGATTGTATTAACTATTCATTATTGATGTTAATAAGTTAATTATGTCTAGATATTGTTGTTCCGGAGTTGAATTCAAAAGGAAAGACGGTGTTAGAGGCTTGATTTCTATTTTTGGACCCGAGGTAAGTGTCTTGCCTAATTTTGGTGAGGGAATAGGTATCATATGTTATGTTCTAAGTGTTTATCATGTTCAATGCATAGGTAAGGTGACGAGTACCTATGCATTATGTGTCAAGCATACCCGTGAGTCCATTTTTGATGAAATTCTTATCTTACTTCCATATCCATTATATTATGAATTTATCTCCTCTTGGAAGTTGATTGTTGCTGAAAGTCCTCGTTGATGAACTTGTGATGTAATGGTTCTATTAAGGACCCAACTGTAAAGGATATACTTGAGAAGGTTAGTTATAGCTGAGACCCTTGCCGGGCAATTTGTCATGTTAATGTCTGGTATTTTCCCCTTGCCGGGTGTTGGTTGATTTCCCAATGCACACGCAAGTGTACGTGGTCGACAAGTAATACAAGATGTTAAGTCCAGATATCGTACCCACAAGGACTTGAGTAAAATACTTGCTAAATCACTCTAATCGTTATTTAACCAAGCCAACATAAAATCAAGGATATACTATTTTATACTAAAATTCTATGAAGTACTAATTATCAAGTGACAAGAATTATTGTGATGTATTCAGTAGAGACAAATATTCCAGGGTTGTGGTCTATTCACCACTCATATTGCATTCTAATTAACTTTTCCTTTCATATAATTCACTCATGGTTGCTAATTAATCGATAAATGCTCTCATAGCCTTCTCCCGAAGCACTCCTCACCTATTCTCAATAGATTAACGCCTATATTCCTATGGAATTAATCTATTAGAACGCACTAAGATTACGATGTTTAATTAAGCACGGTGACTAGGTATATTCCTATCCTAACCACAAATCCGCTCCCCTGAAGGGTTAAGATCGCGCTCTCTTCAATTCTTCTCTAATCTATATACGGCTTTCCCAAGCATAACATAGATAGTATATAGAACCTAATTGATGGCCAGACAATTAAGCAATTAAACACAGAATTGAAGAAACAACCATATATTGAGTAAACTATATTCAAGGTTAAATTAATGTCGAATAACAATATTCATGGCTAAACCACAACCCCAGAACAATGGGTGTTTAGCCACTCATGCTATGATCAAACAATTGCATAAGTGTGCATGAATTGAAAATACTCGAATAAAAATGAAGAAAACTGATAATCCTTGCTCCTTCAATGATCTTGTGTGTGTATTTTGCTCCCAAATTCGTCCCCCCCCCCCAAGATTTCTTCTTGGGTCTATTTATATGGTTGGGATAAACCCTAACCGTGTAAAGGACTCCTATTCCCACTTGGAAACACTTAAAAACCTTTAAAACTCGAACTTCACCGAAACAGGCACCCTGGCGTTTGGAGGGTAACGCTTGGGTAACGCCAGGCAACCCCTGGCGTTTGGGGTGTAACGCCTGGCTAACGCCAGGCACCCCCTGGCGTTTGGGGTGTAACGCCTGGCTAACGCCAGGC
>ML429674.1:4687-67635 GCA_005239525.1 Nicotiana knightiana
TCCTTTTGAAAAAAAAAACCCGGCCCCCCCCCCCCCCCACCTTTGTTTTAAATTCAATCATTTTATTTGCCAAATTTTTGTCTCTTCTCCTCATATAATTTGAGTTCGGCCGGTATCAACCATTGTGGATCTCGAGGAGTTCCTAACATTTCTTTCTCGAGGTAATTTGAGCCCTTACCCGATCTTTAGTGACGCAACTGTTATCTGCAAATAGGTGCTCTAACGCACCTTAATCCGTTAGGTGACAACTCTCTCTTTTAATACTCTTCCTTAAAAGAGTTGTCACGTGTCGAAACCTGATTTTGCGAGAAAAAGGGGGTCGACACTAAGTACATGGGGTCAGTTGTACTCATACTACACTTCTGCACCTTGCATGTAGATGTTGGCTGCTGGTGTTGATGTGTTCGATGGGAGTTGGATTTGAAGATGTGCATGCATTCCGGTGGTGGCTGCCTCTTGTTCATGGTAGCCTTAGATTATTAAAAATCTGTTTATGTACATTTCAAACAGATGATGTATTATTTCATACCAGCTTTATACATTCCAATCTTAGAAGCTCATGATTTGTATTATCAGTCCTTGAGAAAATTCTTGTATTAAATTGTTGTATTGTCATTTTCTTCTCTTAATAAATCTTATTAAATTGGATAGTTGTTAATTTCTTTATCTAACGAGTTAGGTTAAGTACCATCACGACTAATTGGATTTTGAATCGTGACAGTAATTAATTAACAGAGGGAAACCATATGACTAAATAAGGACCACTAGTTATGTAAATCATATTTCAGATGGCTGCAAGAATTCACAAAAGACACTTTTGTACCAAATCCAAAAAGTACATCTCATAATTTATTAATATTATCCTTAACTTTTCTATGACTCCTTAAATAAGTGAAGAACACGATCTTCTACTTAAGTTTGACGTAAAACATGATTCCCCTGATTTCTTTTATAGGTTTAACTTACTTTTAACAAATTCTCAATTAATCTTCTTTTACCTTCCTTTTTCTTATATTCTTTAATCTATTTGCTTGCACGTCATTTACTTTTCTAAATCATTCAATTATCTCCTTTTTATTTTCTTTACTCTCATTAATGAAATCAAATACCGTAGCACATTAATATTCGGTTTCTTAAAAAGGTACTTGTTGTTGTTGAAATAAGTTCCTGTTCGACAGTATACAAAGCTTTAAAGTAAATTATCAACTTGGGTAGTTGAGGAAGTGGATTAAGACAGTAAAGAAGGGTAACCCAAAAGAATGTTGAATGATTACAAAAGGGAAGTGGAGTAGAATAAATCATTTCAACTTTTAAGTTTTAAGTGACCAACTAGGGGCAAAAAACTAAGCTTTGCTAAATTAAAATTATGGGAAAAGGTCCAAATCTACTCTTCTACTTTCGCATATTGTCTATATTTAATATTTATTATACTATTCGGTAAAATTTATCTCTACTATTATATTATCCGGCCAAATTTACCTCTACCATCAATAAAGTTTTAAAAATTACTCCTCAGTTCGTTAGGTAACCCAAAATCTCTCAAATCCCTTTAATTTAATTAACTCGTTCTTCTTCTTAATCCACTATTTTCAGAAATTACTACTAATATAAATGCTAAAGGTACTGAATTATACAAATTATTCATGAATATTTTTAATTACTATTGCACCCACTTCTCTTCTTGTGATAATGGTTTTGGAATTGATTTAAATTTTTTATAATTTTTCAATCATATACATACCGCGGAATTTTGTGGGTCTATGTGTTATGTACTACATGTAGTTGCTCATCATGAATGTACATGTACATTAGAATATATTTTATAATTGTCTAGTTAGTTTAGAATTTATTCTACTAACTTAAAAGACACAATGTGTAAGCATTTGATTAAAGTAAATTTAAATTCGACAATTCAAAGTCTCCAAGGAACTTTAACTTCTATCACTAATACTTGCAAAGTCTCTGTACTTTTTGTGGAACGAATTCATTAAAGTTAGAATGTTGTAATTACTTTTGGAATTTAGACAAGCTACCTAATTTATATTCTTCAATTTACTATACTTTATTTACTAACTGCTGTAATATTTTAATATTTATTTATCGTATTTCGTTTTCCAATTAAAAAACCAGGTAAATGCAACTATTTTAAAAATAAGTGACTGAACTAAAATTATTTGGGAGTTCTAGGTCACCTGTCGGATTGAAGAATAATTTTTAAAAGTTTACTGATGATAGGGATAAATTTGGTCGGACAGTATAAAAGTAGGGTTAGATTTGGCCAAATAGTATAATTGAGGTTAGATGTAGACAATATTCAAAAGTAAATGGGTAAATTTGGACCTTTTCCCTAAAATTACTATTGGTTACAACCTAGGATGTTGTCACGCTCCAAACCTGGGGAAGTGTGGGCGGCACTCGGTGCCATACTCGGCCCGAGCATACCACTCTATAACATTAAACTCTGGGAGGGTAGCCTTCAACTTAGGCCGGTGAGGCCTACCTGCAAGTTAACAATACCAATCAAGACCGACGAGGCCATATTCTGAATCATCTGAAAATAACGTCTACCCATCTTAGGGGTAGACATACCCAAAATCTCACCTGCATAATTGTGCAGGCTGGCGAGTCTTCCATGAACGTCTACAACCAGCAATACCAAACTGAATATGCACACAGGGATGGGAAGGCTATATTACTAACATACAAAATATACATGGCTCGTCTACAAGCCTTTAAAGATAACATAAATGTATCATGGTCGGGGACAGGGCCTCGACCCACCCTCAAACTTGTATATACTAAATGGACTCCGAAGTATAGACCTGGTAACTCCGGGGGAGAGGAGCTTACTAATCAAGCTGATGTTTGGCTCTGTCTACTAGGAAGGTCTATCCGGCTGTCGTTCAGGACCTGTGGGCATGAAATGCAACGTCCCCGACAAAAGGGACGTCCGTATAAAATAATATACCGAGTATGTAAGACAATAAAATAACTAAAAGTTGAGACTGAACTGATAATATAATAATTGAAAGTAACTAGGAGTCGAAGATGATCTGAAGATATGCTTACTTGTTGATACTGAATCAGCTCTCTCAATGTAGTAAGTAAAATAGTTGTACGACCCTATAAGACTCGGTACGTGTAACTGCTCGACCGTAGTAGTCTCTCTTATAGGCGCTCGACCATAGTAGGATCGGTATATAACTTACAATCTGATATGAGGTTGACCAATAGGGGTCTGCCCACCAATTACAGCTCGGTGGTGGTGAAAATACTATAATACTTTATATATATTGACTCCATGCTCTCTTGACTGAAGAAAGACAATACTTAACTGAATATAAAGTCCAGATAAGGGAGAATACTATAACTTACGAGACTAGGATAATGTATATAAATTCAAGATTACGAACTTCTCTTTATGTCTAGTTATCAAACACATTTAGTTACAGGATCATGAAAAAATGAAGGAACGGTTTAGACTTAACATACTTTATCCACAAAGCTACAATTATTGCACAAGTCCTCCCACCTCTTACGGATGCTAATCTATATCATACAAAGGATTGGTATTAATATCGACTCCATATTCTATAGGGAAGTTTATTTAGTCATTTTATCAAATAACTTATGTGCATAACTTCATAGGTCCGTTTACAGTTTGAATTAAACATGTTTTAGCACATTAATCTTCATCTTCACTTCTACTAATCCCCACAATGCTATCCATACCTTTACAACTCCATTTGGTATCTTAAATCATGTAAAAACGGCACACCCAACATAGCTCAATTTCAAGTTTCATAATTACTTGTTTCTTAGAGAATCCTCCAACAAACTTCAACCCAACACTTAGTACAAACATAAGATTAGGTTAGGGAAGATAAAAATTACCTCAGATATACGAAGAACCCTCTGTTCTTTAACTTACTTCAACACAAGTCACTTCTTAAGTCATCACAACGAGAAGGAACCACAATATTCATTACGTCAAACTTGCATGGTTTATCTTTGGATTCACTCTAGGATCATGGACGAAATCTTGGAGAGCATCTAGGAGTATTTAGGAACTGTTTTGGTCGAGAGAAAAGAGTTAAAACAAGTAAAACTGACTTAATACGAGTTGGACTTTTTCACCGAATTTGTGGGTCCCAAGGAAACTTCTTGCGTTGTCTCGCAAAAACGCAAATATCTCTCTTCTTCGACGTCGTATTGATGAAAAATTTAATGTGTTGGAAACTAGACTTGTATATCTTATAGCTTATGGGTGGATCACCCCATAATTCTTATTATATTGAGAAAAAAGCTCTTTTACATTTGACCCAATATACAGTAAAACTTATGAATGTAAATTATGACGACTTTCATAGATTTTTCTTCCACTACTCGCTTGACTTCAAACTTAACACACGACTATCATAAAATTAAAATAACACATAACATTACCTTATTATCATGTTGTGTACCCTAGTCTCACCCAAAAAGTATGGGTTATAACAGTCCCAACTTGTCGACTTTCGGCGAAACTTATTTTCTTCAATTCGTTTAGCTTCTAAACCTTCCAACCCTCTTGTTACTTGTTGTTCATGATTGTAAATATTTGTAATCTACAACGTAATATGATTAACTTACTTTATATACTTTCAAATATGATCTCATTTTCGAGCTTACATCAGTTGACTCACGATGTACTTTTACGTACGAAAACATGGAGCGTAACAAGTTCTAAAATTGAGGGGGTTAGGCTAAGGACACTAAGCTAGATAGTACAGTTCACAAGTAGTGGGCCTAAAAGGAAATTGAAATTTGTTTCAGATGCTTAGAAAGTCAGCGAGAAACTAAAATAATATTCAATCTATATTTTTTATGAATTTATTCGATATAAGAATTAATTTATTTGATTTCCATTGGTTATCACCTCATGATCACACTGAGACTTGTAGAATCTAGTGTTTACCCGTAAACCGGCACAATTAAATTTATATGTGGTTTATAGACAAGTGACTCAATTTGATCCCAAAATGATGAATAAAGTAAGCTAGAATGTAAGACTTAGCGCTGAAATCGAGATAAGACAGCAGAAATCCTGGTTCCGGGACCAGAGATTCCTGAGGCAGTAGTAACGATATTAATAAGCAAGGGATAAAATATTATTGATATTTGAACAATATATAGCATAAGCTTGTCAGAGAATTCATGTTCTACAATGGTTGTTGAACTCACTATTTATAGTTGTTCCTAGGGAGCAAGGTCCTAGGATCAAGCCCCTCTTAAATGACAATTATGGAGGCCATTGAAAATGTGTAATGGCAGGCCATGAATGCCATATTTTCTATGACGGGCTATGTACTTAATGCTATAGAAATTTTTCCATTAAATGTTACCAGGTGGCAGACATTTATTTTGTCTTTATGAGCAACACTCCCTTCAAAAACAAACGAGATTGCTGCCCTCAGACTTGTCTTCCATTTGCTTCGCTTTCCATCTGCCTCCGACTCCATGTGTCACTTTATTATGCGAGAATTAGATATGAACATGTTTTACCCCATACAGATAGTACCCCTGCTTTCAGATGACACATCCTTATGTTACTGGGAAGTTGGTGAAGATACTGATACCTTTCTTGGCGGGAAATTCTCTAACCCCCTCTGAAAAGTTTCTACGATTGATTAGACACACATCTCTCCACATTTAATGCCCTGAACACGCGTCATCCTATGATTCAACAACACTTTTACTGGTTCTCTAGGTAATCATGGCCACGATTTTAGTGTTCTATTCCTTTACTTATACGCATCAATCTTCTTCATTTACACTTCATAATTTTCCAAACTATTTCAAACTCTCCTTACTCAACTCACTCTTGTTTTCAACCTTCTTCTTCAGAGAGAACCTTATTTCCCTTTGTTAACAATGACTTCTTATTCCAAAAACTCTAGTTCTTCAAAGAACAAAGAAAGTATTGATGATCCCGCTCCTTCTACCGTGAGAACCATTATCCCCAGAAGGCTTACTACAACTAAGGACTTCGAAGACAACTACCCTTCTACTAACCTCCCGCACATGGGTTGTTGGTGTATATCGTTCTTCCATCTGTCTTTCTAGCATCCCTTCTGCGAAGGATGAATGTGGTTTTCAAGATTTGAGCAGTATCTCTCCTGACCTAGCGGAGCGGGTAACCTTCTCCAAGAAGGATTTTACGTACGTTTACACGTACCCCTTCACTTTGGGCACGTTCTCATTTAGCAGGGGGATTGACTCCGTTATGTTGGAGTTTTTCTTCCTTTATCAAGTCTTCTTGGCATAGGTGAGCCCTTCTATGTGGTGGACGTTTCTTGTCTTTGGCGTCTATGCTAGAAGACAGGGGAAGAGCTATCCCTGGCTCGACTGATGAACCTTTATTCCCCCAAGATTTTCCATAAGGGAATGATTAACTTCAGCAAATATGGTCACCATGCTTTGCTAACTAACATGGATGATGACAACGACCATGGATGGATGGAGAGATTTGTTGCAGTTGCCACCAGGGACATCATCCCGGCCACAACTCCATCCTTTACTGAATCATGGAACCGTACTCATAAGTTCATCATCTATCTTTTCTTCTAGTTAAAGATTGTCCAATGTTATTACTGACCCTTCTTCTTTTGCTATTTCAGAAACTCGGTGGATACCACCAAGGGTTGAAGGCCTGGACAAGTGGGTCTAGAAGATTTTGGATATCATTACGCCTGAGACCCGCCGACAGAAAGAACTGGCCCTTAAATACGGATGGAAGTCCAAAATTCATGGTTGGTTGAACTTATCTTGTTTTTATTTTTCAGGTAGGAAAATTGGCTAACTTCTCATTCCTGTTGAATACGGGTTTTCCGCAGGGCTCTGTTACCATCCCCGAGGAGGACGTTTTGGTTGATCCTGCTGATGCCGCTAGGTTGCTGCAGGAGGCATTCACCCGAACGGGTATCATGGGTCCTGCTTCTGGTGCAAATGCTTCTTCTCGGAGTCCCCGTTGGGAGAACAAGCAACAAAAAAGGCGATGTTCCTCTACGGTGAAGGGAAAAATATAAAGGCGAAAACCACCACGCCTGAGCCAGCTGCAGACACTGTGGTGATTGATGATGATGGAGTATCCAGTGATGGGTGGGCTTCTCTACATAGAAGACGACGACCTTCATCAGCTCAACAGAATGCTTAATTTGCTGAGCTAGTTACACCAACTGAGGACGACATCCAAGCACTCTAGGGAATGTGATATAGTGGAAAATGCCAACTTTCGCTTCCGAGTCCTAGTCGTTGTTCTCGGTACCGTGAGGCTGGGTATTGTGTCTCGTCCATCTTCGGTTTATGAGAAACCAACAACTACTTTTGTCGCAGCTAGTTCCCAACTTACAAAACCATCAGCTTTATCTCCCTCTTCACCAACTTTGCCTTCACCACCAGCAGCTGCTACATCATCTCCACCGGCCGCAGTCATACGAGAGGAGGATGTCCCTCTTCCCCAGTCACCAGTTCATGGGAATTTTGGGCATAGTTATTCTGCCCCTCCAAATATCCTCAAAGGAGGATGAGTGTTTCCCTCTCGATTTCTATCGGATTCCATCTGTTGTCCCGGCCGGTGGAACTTGCTAATTATCTGAAGCCTCTAGCTTCAGAGAAGGATAGGAATAAAATACAATCTCTCTCGGGAGAGTGTATGGTGAATAAAGCCATGCACAATGCAGTGGGGGTACGATCTGTGTTCCCCCTACTGTTCCTTTTATCTATGTCTGTTTTGAAGGCTAACTTCCTTGCTTTCAATGGCCTTCATAGATTGATCCTTGGCAAAGATAAACTCACCTCCGAGCGAGATAAATTGTTGGCCGATCGTGATCAAATTGTTGATCACCTTCCGGAACTAGAAGCACAAGTCGCTGAGGGCGTTGAGTTGGAGGCCCGCTTTCAGCAAAGCGAGCAAGATGTGGTGACCCTCGGTCAAGAGGCCGCCTTATTAAGGGTACAATTAGAAGAAGCTAAGGCAGTGGTTGAGGTCAAGAAACTCGTTTCTTGCTGTTGTCGATCGCGAGGTTACCTCTAGTGAAAGATTTAATAATCTGGAGGCATCCTTGAATTCCAAAGTTGAAGAAGTTGTTACTGTTGAGGAGAAGTATGCCTGGTTGGAAGAGAGGCATAAGAGAGTCATAGGAATAACAAATTTTAGAACTCTAAAATCCGTGACCTTGATGTCAGCCTCCAAGGCGCTAGATCTGAGCGGAATAACCTTTTGACCGAGGTTGACCAGCTTAAGGAAGAAAATCAGCGCCGAGCGGCTTCCTGTATTATTGAAAAAACATATTTTAGGTATAGAATGAGGAGAAAAATCTTTAAGAGGCCAAAGCGGGTGTCATTAACTTTGATGCCGAAATCGCCAAGGCCCGTGAGCTGGAGTCAACAGCCCGAAGGGGTCTCCCGATCCAACCTCATACAACTGACCCTTCTAGTTCTGGTTCCGAGTTCTCGGGAACTGAAGAAGAACCTGAAGGGGATGATGGTGAAGGCCAAGATCTTGAGCAGGCGGAGGATCCGCCTATTCTCCTAAGGGTGCAAATGTTTCTCTTACTCTGGATTCTGAGGATGTAGTAGATTTTCTTTTGATTTCTTTTCACTTTGATTTTCTTTTCCATACTTTTTTACTTTTACTTCTTGGCACATTTGTTGTATATAGAAGTATTTTTTCGTTTGAGTATTGCGCAAGTTTTTCTCTTTGCGTACTTTTCATTTAAGTATTTTGCAAGCTTTCCTCTTTGCATCGAATTATGCAAGGCTTCGAGTGTATTTTTCCTGACAGCTTTTGGATTTCGGGCATAAGTTCTTCCGGAATCAGCCCTTTACTGTGAGGGTTTCATTAAAAAAAACCTCTTATATTTACGGTGCTCTTGAAGAGGACGTCTCATGTTCGTTCTGGCACTAGCATTTGAAGTACTTATTTAACTTGCAAATGCTAAATTAATTCATCGTTCGGACAAGAAACAAGATAAAAAAAAAAGGACTTTACTTAATTCCTTCCATTTTCAAAAGTACATAAGAATTCATTGTCCTAAAAAGAAATTGTCTTTACTTGTGGCTAACTTGCACAACTTGTTTCTACGGGGCTGGTCGCGCATTCCTAGGTCCTGATAATACAATGTGACAGTCATGTTTCCGTACTCTCATATCATTCCCCCCACCCCCACCCCCACCCCAACCTCCACCCCCAACCCCACCACCCATAGTTCGAATGCAAATGCGAATTTGAACACTAGAAGTTTTGCTCCTTTGAAGATTTCACTAGTGACTGGTTGGATAATGTTTGGTTCGATGTCAAGCTTCACTTTCCATTAGGGACTTTTTTATAGAGACAAAGACTATATAACAACCCCCCTAGTGTCTTATACTCATGAACGATAATCTTTGGAAGATTATCTAACCATCCCGTAGTAATTCTCTGCATCCATGAATTGTTATTTAAATGGCTTACTTATGTTGAGGATATTTCCTTCGTAGTATTATTTTTGTTGTTGCCTCATTAAAAACCTTGCCAGAAAAACCCAATTAGGACAAAAACTGGAAGAAAGGAAAAAGAGTGCAACACATAATTTTAGTGTAGGCGGTGCTTATCAGCAATAGTATCTTTTGAGGTGTGCCACATTCCAGTTGCTCGGTAACATTACCCCGTCTTATTTTCCAATTTGTATTAACCTTTCCCGGTGACAGCTAAAACCCGGTACGGGCCTTCCCATTTCGGACCTAGTTTTCCTGCGTTGAGCTCCTGGGTGTTCTGAGTTACTTTCCTGAAAACCAAGTCCCTTACTTAGAAATAACGTAGTTTGGATCTTCGATTGTAATATCTTTCCATTCTCTGTTTTTGGGTTGCCATCCTAGTCCCTGCGTTCGTCGAGCAGCTCTAATTAGACCAATAAGGCTTCATTCTTTGTTTCTTTCTTCAGCCGCTCGGAAGTATCTCAAGGTAGGTTCTCATACTTCCACTGGGATCAAGGATTATGCTCCGTATATGAGAGAGAAAGGAGTCTCCCCCGCGCTTGTGGATGATAAGGTGATGATGTGTTTCTTTTGATTTTCAGCTCTTCAAGGAACTTTGTGATCTTTGCTCCTATAAATTGCGGCCCGTTATCACATGCTATCTCTTTTGGTATCCTAAATCTGCAAATTATATTCCCCCATAAGAAATCTACCACTCCGCACTCACCGATTTTTTGGTAAGTACTTGCTTCAACCCACTTAGAAAAATAGTCAATTAAATTAAAATAAGTCCTAGCTTACCAGGCGTCGGCGGCAGTGGACCGACTATATCCATTCCCCACTTCATGAACAGCCAGGGAAACAAAACTGAGTGCAGTAACTCTACCGGTCGATGTACCAACAGTGCATGGCGTTGGCACTTATTGCATTTTTTAACTTAAACCTTAGCGTCTTGTTCCATACTGGGCTAGTAGTATCCTGCCCTAATTAGCTTTAACACTAAGGAATCTG
The DNA here is from genome assembly GCA_005239525.1 of Nicotiana knightiana. Lineage (NCBI taxonomy): Eukaryota > Viridiplantae > Streptophyta > Magnoliopsida > Solanales > Solanaceae > Nicotiana > Nicotiana knightiana. The sequence goes on from ML429674.1 coordinate 15,194, forward strand.
CGCCAGAGTGATTTCCACAGATCCCTTCATAGACTTCTCTCACGACATAGTTAGCTTCCAAAGCTCCCAAACATCGGACCAACGGGCCTTGGAAAGATCTTCTATTCAACTGACATCCCTGGCTGTATTGAGCTGCTTTAGTGCGCAGCGCCCGAGATGCCTTGTGATCTTCAGGCAATTTTTTGTGCTCGAGATAGTCAATGATCTCATTTATCCATTCCCAGACCAAATTGGTCGTGTTTTACTTCGTAAAAGTTGTTTGCTTCCAATACCGAATGCATAAGCTTCACGACCGTACCTGAGTCCGATCCCTTCATTTTTGTGGACGACCCTAGATTGGCTAGTGCTTCTACCTCCGCGTTTTCTTCCCTCGAGACGTGGGTAATAGATCATTCCCAGAAACGTGCGAGCAGAGATTGGACTTTCACTACATACTGTTGCATGCATTCCTCTTTAGCTTCAAATATCCCATTGACCTGATTTACTACCAATTGGGAATCGCATTTGATTTCTATAACCTCGGAGTCCAGTCACCGAGCTAGCTCGAGTCTTGAAATCAAAGCTTCATACTCTGCTTCATTTTTAGTCAAAGGAACAGTTCTTATGGCCTGCCTTAGGGTTTCCCCCGGAGGCATGATTAGCACTACGCTGAGCCCGGACCCTTTCATATTGGAAGCTCTATCCGTGAATAAGATCCAAACTCCAAATGTTGATTCTGACACCCTCACCGCTTCTTTGGTAGCTAGGGGTAACAATCCCGGACTGAAATCAGCCACAAAGTCGGCCAAATCTTGTGACTTAATCGTAGTCCTAGGTTTATATTCTATGTCAAATTCACTCATTTCAACTGCCCAATTTGCTAACCGACCTGAAAGTTCAGGTTTATGAAGTATATTTCGCAAGGGGAAGATTGTCACCATGGCTATCGCATGACGTAGGAAATAAGGCCTAAGCTTCGGAGAGACAACCACGAGATCTAAGGCCAATTTTTCCTGATACGGGTAACGAGTTTCTGCTCATGTTAGAATGTTACTAACATAATAGATAGGATATTGCATACCTTCATCCTCACGGACTAAAACTGCATTTACCTCTACCTCCAAGACCGCTAAGTAAATTAGAAGCTATTCGCCTTCCTCCAGTTTTGACAGTAATGGAGGACCCGAAAAATACCTTTCCAAATCCTTCAAAGCCTGCCGGCATTTCCATTCGAAGTTGTTCTTCTTTTTGAGGAGTGAAAAGAAGTGATGACATTCTTCTGAAGACCGAGAAATGAACCTGCTTAAAGCGGCAAGTCTTCCTGTCAACCTTTGAACCTCTTTTACGCTTGATAGCTGGTCACGGATGTCTTCGATGGCTTTAACCACCCCCTAATCTTTGGCCTGGTAGAAAACTGTACTTCCCGATAGGAACTTTGCTACCGAGTAAAAGATTATCTAACCATCCTGTAGTAATTCTCCGCTTCCATGACTTGTTGTTTAAAAGTCGTACTTCTGTTGACGATATTTCCTCCGCAGTATGATTTTTGTTGTTGCCTCATTAAAAACCTTTCCAGAAAAATTCAATTAGGACAAAAACTGGAAGAAGGGAAAAGGAGTGCAACACATAATTTCAGTGTAGGCGGTGCTTATCAGCAATAGTATCTTTTGAAGTGCGCGACATTCAAGTTGCTTGGTAACATTACCCCGTCTTATTTTCCAATTTGTATGACCCTTTCTCGGTGATAACTAAAACCCGGTACGGGCTTTCCCATTTCGGATCTAGTTTTCCTGCGTTGAGCTCCTGGGTGTTCTGAGTTACTTTCCTGAAAACCAAGTCCCTTACTTAGAAATAAAGTGGGTTGGATCTTCGATTGTAATATCTTTCCATTCTCTGTTTTGGGTTTCCATTTCCTTGTGTTCGTCAAGCAGCTCTAACTAGACCAATAAGGCTTCATTCTTTGTTTCTTCATCCGCTCGGAAGTATCTCAAGGTAGGTTCTCCTACTTCTACTGGGATCAAGGATTCTGCTCCGTATATGAGAGAGAAAGGAGTCTTCCCAGTGCTTGTGGATGATAAGGTGATGATGTGTTTCTTTTGATTTTCAGCTCTTCAAAGAACTTTGTGATCTTTGCTCCTATAAATTGCGGCCCGTTATCACTGGTTATTTCTTTTGGTATGTTGAATCTGCAAATTATATTCCCCCACAAAAAATCTACCACTCCGCACTCACCGATTTTTTGGTACGTACTTGCTTCAACCCACTTAGAAAAATAGTTAGTTAAGATTAAAATAAGTCTTAGCTTACCAGGGGCCGGCGGCAGTGGACCGACTATATCCATTCCCCACTTCATGAACAGCCAGGGCAACAAAACTGAGTGCAGTAACTCTACCGGTTGATGTACCAACGGTGCATGGCGTTGGCACTTATTGCATTTCTGAACATAAACCTTAGCGTTTTGTTCCGTACGGGGCTAGTAGTATCCTGCCCTAATTATCTTTAACACTAAGGAATCTGCGCCAGAGTGATTTCCACAGATCCCTTCATAGACTTCTCTCATGACATAGTTAGCTTCCAAATCTCCCAAACATCGGACCAACGGGCCTTGGAAAGATCTTCTATTCAATTGAAATCCCTGGAAGCTGTATTGAGCTGCTTTAGTGCACAGAGCCCAAGATTCTTTGTGATCTTCAGGCAATTTTTCGTGCACGAGATAGTCAATGATCTCATTTATCAAGTCCCAGACCAAATTGGTCGTGTTGTACTTCGTAAAAGTTATCTGCTTTCAATACCGAATGCATAAGCTTCACGACCGTACCCGAGTCCGATCCCTTCATTTTTGTGGACGGCCCTAGATTGGCTAGTGCTTCTACTTCCGCGTTTTCTTCCTTCGATACATGGGTAATCGATCATTCCCTGAACTATGCGAGCAGAGATTGGACTTTCACTACATATTGTTGCATGCATTCCTCTTTAGCTTCAAATATCCCATTGACCTGATTTACTACCAATTGGGAATCACATTTGATTTCTATAACCTCGGAGTCAACGGGCCAACTCGAGTCCTGAAATCAAAGCTTCATACTCTACTTCATTGTTAGTCAAAGGAACAGTTCTTATGGCCTGCCTTAGGGTTTCCCCCGGAGGCATGATTAGCGCTACACCGAGCCCGGACCCTTTCATATTGGAAGCTCCATCCATGAATAAGGTCCAAACTCCTAATGTTGATTCTGACACCCTCGCCGCTTCTTTGGTAGCTACGGGTAACAATCCCGGACTGAAATCAGCCACAAAATTTGCCAAATCTTGTGACTTAATCGTAGTCCTTGGTTTATATTCTATGTCAAATTCACTCATTTCGACTGCCTACTTGGCCAACTGACCTGAAAGTTCAGGTTTATGAAGTATATTTCGCAAAGGGAATATTGTCACCACGGCTATCACATGACGTAGGAAATAAGGCCTAAGCTTCGGAGAGGCAACCACGAGAGCTAAGGCCAATTTTTCCAGATATGGGTAGCGAGTTTCTACTCATGCTAAAATGTTACTAACATAATAGATAGGATATTGCATACCTTCATCCTCACAGACTAAAACTCCATTTACCGCTACCTCCAAAACCGCGAAGTAAATTAGCAGCTCTTCGTCTTCCTCCAGTTTTGACAGTAATAGAGGACCCGATAAATACCTTTTCAAATCCTTCATAGCCTGACGGCATTTCGGAGTCCATTCAAAGTTGTTCTTATCTTTTAGGAGTGAAAAGAAGTGATGACATTTTTCTGAAGACCGAGAAATGAACCTGCTTAAAGCAGTCAGTCTTCCTGTCAACCTTTGAACTTCTTTTACACTTGATAGCTGGTCAGGGATGTCTTCGATGGCTTTAAGTTTATCAGGATTAACTTTGATTTCTCTTTTGCGACCCTTGGAATCCCAAGAACTTACCGGAGCTGACTCTGAATGCACACTTCTCGAGGTTTAGCTTGATGTTGTGCTTCCTTAGGATGTCAAAGGTTCCATACAGGTGTTTAAGAGCATCACCTGCGTTCAAATACTTAACCAGCATATCATCTATGTATATTTCCATGGTTTTCCCTATTTTCTTTTCAAATATTTTGTTTACGTGCTGCTGATAAGTGGCTCCAGTGTTTTTTAGCCCGAAAAGCATCACATTATAGCAATGTGTGCCGAAGTTTGTTATGAACGAAGTTTATTCCTGATCCTCCGAGTTCATCTTGATTTGATTGTACCCAGAGAAAGCATCAAGGAAACTCATTAACTCGTTCCCAGTCGTCGCATCAATCATTTGATTAATGTTCGGCAACAGAACGAGTCTTTTCGGCACGCCTTATTTAGATACTTATATTCAATGCACATGCAAAATTTACTATTCTTTTTTCGAACAACTACTACGTTAGCTAATCAGTCAGCATACTTTACCTCTCGGATTGAACCGATATCAAGCAAACGAGTTACCTCTTATTTGACAAATTTGTTTCTAACCTCGCCAATAGGATGTTTTTTCTGCTCGCGGGAGGGATGTTAGGATCCAGGCTTAGTTTGTGCACGGCCACTTCTGCAGGGTACCTGTCATATCCGCATGCGACCATGTAAATCATTCAACGTTAAATTTAAGAAATTCTATAAATCCTGACCTGAGCTCGGGGTTTAGTCTTGTCCCCAAGTGGAACTTCCTCTCTAAGAACTTTTCGAACAACACGACTTGCTCAAGTTCTTCCGCTGTGGACTTTGTTCTATCTGTTTCTTCTGGTACCTGGAAATATCTTGGTACCTTATTGGATTCCGACGACTCCTCCCCCTGGTTGACTTCGCTCGGCTCGGGAGCAGGAGTCGGTTCCTGTAATTTCTATGTTGCATGCTCCTTTCCCTTGCTACTGGAAACTGAGATTGCATTCATCTCCTTTGTCGTCGGTTGATATCCGTTTATTTGTTTAATCCTTCGGGAGTTGGGAACTTCAATAATTGATGATATGTTGACGGCACAACCTTCATGCCGTGCAACCATAGTCTCCCCAGGATAATAATGTAGCCCATATCACTGTCTACTACCTCGAAAAGGGTCGTCTTCATAACCCTCTCGGCATTCATGGGCAGCAGGATCACTCCTCGGGTTGTCACGCTTGCCAAATTGAACCCGACGAGGAGTTTTGTGGCTGAAAAGATACTTCTGGTCAGCTCGGCTTGCTGTAGCACTCTCCACTAGATAATATTGGTCGAACTTCCTTGATCCACCAAAACATATTTAATTTTAAAATCTAAGACATTAAGAGATATTACCAAGGCATCCTTGTGCGGCAGCAATAGTTCATCTGTGTCTTCCTCCCTGAAAGTAATGTCGTCCTCAGTGACTTCCCGGAGTCTCCGTCTCTAGGTTACTGACACCTTCGTCTTTTTTCCGCCGAAATTATCACACCATTAATCTCGTTCCCCTAAAAATCATGTTAATTTTCTAACGAGGAGGATCTTCTCCTGCTTTCGAAGGTTCCGCGTTATTACGATCACGACCGTAGTTGTTTTTAGCCCGGTCGCTTAAGAATTCTCTAAGATGGTCATTTTTCAGCAATGTCGCCACATCCTCGTGCAGATGTCGGTTGTCCCTAGTCCGGTTACCGTTGGTCCCATGGTATTCGCACCAAAAATCAGGATCCCTCTAACTAAGATCAGATCTCATTGGTTTTGGGAATCGTGCTTCCTTAATGTTTCTCATAGCCAACACCAGTTCCACTATGCTGACCTTGAAGTTGTATTCGGAAAGCCTAGGGTAGGAGGAGTCCCGGGAACCCGATATCTTCTTGTCTTGCAATGATCTGTTATTTCGGTCGCGATCAACTCTCTTATTGGTAGCGAATCTATCCATCGACTGAAAATCTCTGTCGCGTCCGTCTGCCCCTTTCATAAGGCTAAAACTGACCTCTTGAAGTCCGTCGATTTGTGTCGAAATAATCCTTTTATTTCTCTTTATTCTTTTCCCAATCCCGACCCTTGGTTGATGCCGGGAAGCCGAGTTGATCATCCTCAATTATTATCTTCGAGTCGTATCGGTTGTGAACATCCGCCCATGTTGTTGCTTGGAAATCGAGCATACATTCTTTCAATTTTTGGTAAGTGTCGGAACTTCTAGGATTCAGCCCTTTAGTAAATGCTTCATCTGCTCATTCGTCCGGTATGGCCGGTAGCATCATCCGTTATTTCTGGAATCTGGTCACAAACTCCCACATCAATTCGGACTCTCCTTGTGCAACCTGAATATGTCGGCCTTTCGGGCCTATACCTTTCTGGCCCCGACATGAGCCTTGATAAAAGAATCTGCGAGCATCTCGAAAGAATCTATTGAGTACTCGGGTAAAATAGAATACCATGCCAGGGCCCCCTTCGTGAGGGTCTCCCTGAATTTCTTCGGCAAGACCAACTCAATCTCGTGTGGGGCTAAATCATTCCCTTGCACCGCCATTGTGTAGGTGGTGATGTATTCCTGAGGATCCGAATCCCATCATACTTCAGCACGTTTGGCATTTTTAACAGCTTTGGGATCAATTCTGGTGTCGCACTTGGCTTGAACAGCAACTGGTGAATTTCTTTGAGTCCGGTCCTTTCAATATTGGTGGCGCACCCGGAATTTGATCTATTCGAACGCTTATTTCCCTAATAAATCTCATGAGTTCGGAATTAAAGGGATCATTCTCATTGTTGTTACCAGATTCAATACCGTTCCCCCATCCCTATTGAAGCCGGCTTCGCCCCTTGTGGTGTTGTTGTCGAACCTATGCGTTGTTTGGTTTGCGAGAGCACTGGGAGGAGCTGGACCTCGTCCATTCGCATTGTTGGAAGCACCCGATAACGCCTGCCTCAAATCCGTCATAACATGATCCTATCGGGAGAGATGGCCTAAAATATCCTTTTGTTGCTCCCTAAGGATCCTTATTGTTTCAGCGACGTGCTCGTCTTAAGTATCATCAGGAGTTGCCTCTCGAACATGTCGTGGATATTGCCCACCATGGACTGGTGTGGCCTCATCCCCCTTATTACGGGTATCATTGATCGAGTCTTCATGATGAGGTTGATTTCCTTGGGCCTCAACTGTGTGCGGTGTTGACATTGTTATCTACCAGTTTTTTATGATTTTAGCTAAGAACAAAGAATCATACAGGTTAATAACAGATGCAAGGATCAACACAATTACATAATTGTCTAAACCCCCTGGTGGGCGCCAAATTATTTACCCGTAAAATGGCACAGTTGAATTTATATGTGGTTTATAGACAAGTGAATCGGTTCGATCCCAAAATGATAAATAAATTATGCAAGAATGTAAGACTTAGCATTGAAATCGAGATAAGATAGCAGAAATTCTAGTTTCGGGAGCAAAGCTTCCAGAGGCAGTAGTAACAATATTAATAATGACGAAGATAAAATATTATTGAGCTTTGAATAGCATATAGCATAAGCTTGTCAGATAATTTGTGTTCTACAATGGTTGTTGAACTTACTACTTATAGTTGTTCCTAGGGAACAAGGTCATAGGATCAAGCCCCTCTTAAATGACAATTATGGAGGTCATTGAAGAATGTGTAATGGCAGACCATGAATATCATATTCTCTGTAACGGGTTATGTACTTAATGCTATAGAATATTCTCCATTAATTATTACCGGGTGACATTCATTTACTTTGTCTTTATGACCAACACTCCCTTCGGGAACAAACGAGACTGCTGAGTATTAAATATGAACATATTTTACCCTATACACTAGTGATATTAGTGAAAATTTCCGTACAATAAGTGTGAATTAAATTTTTTTATTCCTTTCTCGTTTGTCCTTCCCCTCCCCAAACCCTCTAGTGTAATATTGTTTTGACAAATAGGTCGACAAGCACGACTTTAAGCAAATAGAATCTAGTCTAAAAACTCTTTAGTCTTTTACTTTGAAGAAATGAGTCTTAGGTGAAAGAAAGTGAAGCAATCAAATACGGGGAGCGCAACCATTTGGAGCTTGCGACAATTATTTTTACACTTAAAGTATGGCATCATTACTTATATGGTGAGCCATGCAAAATTTTCACGGATCACAATAGCCTCACTCAGTAAGGTGTAGAAATCCTACTCTTACAATGTCTTCGTTAATTCGTAGTAATTCTTTTTTGTTCTGTGAGATGTAGTTTACCATTTTCAATGTTGATTTTATGATATATAAGTTCCTCCAATTTTGAAGAACAATAACATATTCAATATGATTTTACAAGCGGATCTAGAGTAGGGTTGTCTAAGAGGAAGGTACGGAATATTAAGGGTTAAGGATACAGGGAGGATAAGGGTAAGGGAAGGGTTCCTTATGGATACTTTTCCTAAAAGTATTTGAGGGTAAAGGTTAAGGGTCTTTTTTTGGGTACTCTACCAATACCCTTACCGGTTCTAAGGATACCAGTACTTATGGGTGCGATACAGATACTTTAGGGGTACGTAGGAGTATTTTAAATTAAAAATTAAAAAAATTATATTTAAATACAGAAAAGCTTTAATAGATGAAAATTCAATACTTTTATTTCAATACTTACAAAAATAAAATTATTTTTTTTTAATTTACGGAGATTTTCAATAATTTCTATTGGTTCTTTTCTTGAAATTGATAGCACTTGTTCTTCTGCGTCCCTACTGTCTCCGGTAGATAGTATTTCACTATAGACATCGTTTTCTTCTTGAATTATTTCTAGAAGGCCAAAGTTTTTTCTCTTCAAATATTTCAGCAAGTCTTCATTGCAAACATTATTTCTAATAGTTGTTCTAGGAATTGACACCCCCCCCCCTCCCCCAGCATTATCCTTAGTAAATTATTACCCACTTTTTTTTACCAGTTTATGAGCCATTTTTAATAATAAATGATTAAAATTACAACAGATAGCAATACATGTATAACAAAAATAAATGCAAAAATTAATATGAGTTGGAACGAATGTATCAAACGCCGACGGCTTGACGTTAATTGCAATTAAAAATAGAGATAAATTGAGAATTAGAGGGATACGTGAGTTTTTGATGAAAATTCAAAGAATGAAATGGGGTATTTATAGTTTTAAAATAGAGCTAAAATGTATTTAAACAAACTTGGGGGTTAATAACATAAATTAGAGGAGTAGGGGGGATGTGGGGAGGGAGGCTAGGGGGCAACAACAACTGTTTTTAGCAGTTGCCAACAGCTATTAAAATATAATTGTTGGCTAACAGTACAAAAATGGCAAAATTTAAAATTTAAAAAAAAATTGTTGGGTACTGGTAAGGGTAAGGGTGCGGTACAGTATGGTACCTTAAGGGTACTTCCGGTACCGATATCAAGGGTACTAAATGGGGTACCCTACCATTACCTTTACCCTCAACCCCAAATTCCCCAGCCCTACCCAACCACTGGACAAAAATGGCTAGATTTAAAACTAAAAAAAAATTGTTGTGTAATGGTAAGGGTGCGGGTACGGTACCGGTATGGTACCTTAAGGGTACTTCCAGTACCGGTATCATGGGTACTTAATTGGGTACCCTACCATTACCTTTACCCTCAACCCCAAAGTCCCCAGCCTTAACAACCACCGGAGCAATACGATCCAGTACCGGTACCGGTAATATAGTACCATTAGACAACCTTAGTCTAGGGAGAGAAAATGTACATAGTTATTATTCAGGCCTTGGTTCGCGTCGAGAAATTATTTCCGACAGACCTTTAATGACTAAATAGTCCTATTTCATTGTAATGGTAATTTTTAGCACTATATTAAAAGGTCTTTGATTTATCTTAGTCAAAGTTTTAAATCAAAACCAGATATTAAATTAATTAATTAATATTTTTAAATAAAATAAAAGATTGGTGGGACAAGAAGGAAAATTATAGCTTGTTTTGTTGTGCTTTTAAAATCAGTTTATTTTAAAAAATATTCTAATAAGTATTTTGGTGTATCAATTTAAAAATTAATTTTGAGCAGCAATTAGTGTTTGTCCAAGCTTTTAAAAAGTGTTTCTAAGTGTACTTTTTTTCAAAAATACTTTTTTTTTAAAATGCTTTTGAGAAGAACTTTGTCTGCTTCTCAAAAACTCCTTTTTCTTTTACTCAAAAGTGTGTTTTTTTTTCCTTCTAAAAACTTGGCCAAATATCTTAATCTTGGGGAGAAAAAACACTTTTGGCAATAAAAATAATTTTAAGGCACCACCAAATAGACTAGTAGTGACAAATATCTTTTATAGTTTGCACAGAAACGTTTCAAACTTTCACTAATCAAAAAACATATAAAGTTAGCGAATATATTCATTCTTCACAATCTTTCTTAGTTTACTTACGAGAAAAGTAGTTAAAAGAGTTCCAACATATCAACATTTCAGTACAGAATACCGGATTCATAGTTCAGTTCAAACCCACTTTATTTTCATTATTTTTCCCTTTTTCCCTTTTAGGCATTTGGGCTTCTTTATGCGTAATATTCTCCACAAAGAAAAAAACGACACCATTCCGACACGATTAAGCAACATATTCGATTCGCCTATTCTTGAAAAACACTTTTATGTGGGTAAATTAACATTCTATTTACACTATGGATTGTCAAGAAAACAGAACGTCTAGACAAGTCTTGTCCATACAACTAAAATTGTATATAAATAGAGGTTAGCATTTGCAAATAGAAACAAGTAATTGCTTGTAACTTAAACATATACACTTTTGTCCCACATTTTTATCTTTTCTTGGCCTTTGTTTTTCACCTTTCAAGATGCAAAAGCAAGAAAACCAAGTAAAACAACCTCCTCCAGGTATGTATTTCTTCCCCCACAACCCCTCCCCATATAGAGGCAAATCTAAGATGGTACCGTGAGTTCAATTAAATTCATTAATTTCAACTCGAATTATAAGAGATGTAAAACTAACACGTTTAAAATGTATATACATAATAATATCACGCCTATCCGAACTGATTTTAGATTCTGGATTCGCTTATGCTCATGCTAGACTCACTTCCTTTTTTCTTTTATTTTTTTATTAAAGGCTATCCCACCGAATTTACTCCAAATGAGAAGAAGAAAAAGATGAAGGGCCGGTCAAGAAGCAAACCGAGAGGAGAAAGGGGGTTCGTGGAAGGATGGTAAGTTTGTTAAGTCATCAAAATATCTGGAAATTAAATATGGTTTCAATTATCTCTGCTAAGCAAAATCAAGTCTATAGAATTCATTAACAACTTCTATAATATCCTGAATTCTTAACTAATATTGCCTTTGCTTTGTGCAGCCTCTTTGCACTATGCTGCTGCTGGCTATGTGAAGCTTGTTTTGACTAAACGTACGTTTGGAATATAAAGGAATCAACTGGTGTTGGTTTATTCAACTAGCTACTGATTCAATATATATGTGGCACTTTATCATGTAACCAAATATGTTCTTAGGATTTGAGACTTTGTATTGATGCAGCATATATATTTCCTGTTTTTTAAAGCTAAACTGAATACTATTAAATTTAACTTATCCAAAGTAGAATCAAATTAAGTTAAGCATCAGGTGAATAGTTTGATTTGGAAAGAAATTTCTGGCAATTTCGTCTTAAAGACACATCCAGGAAGTTCAATGCATGAATCATCCGGACCATCAATAGAGTAAGAATACATGAGAGAAATCGTACTCGAGTTGTGGGTTTAATACCAAATGGTTGCCCAAAAGTTGCAAGTACAAACTGACTATTGTCCTTCACAGGTAACGAAAATTGAATTAAAATGTCCTTTCGCATAGACAAAATGCATCTAATTAACTGCAGGTGAATCATCAAGATACTCATTATGCAATTCAACTACTAGCTTAGTAGGCCAAAATGCTATGTTTGGGGTCAATTTCCATGACCACAGACTGTGATAGACTGATAGTATATTGCCTTACAGTTTTGACGCAATATTCTTCACAGATTTTAATGCAAAATTTCTTTTTACAAGGTTTGCATTGTTTTTCATATCATCTTAAGGCACCTCACCTCGCCTGAGCATTAAACTGATTCAGCTACTCTAGACTTGAGGGTGGGAAGGAAATCACACAACATGTTAAGGCAAGGACAGCTCAGTGGCGGAGGCAGGAGTTCAAAAAAAGGAAAAAATTAAAAAAGTTATAACTAGTGGGAATAAAACCAATGAAATGGTGACATGTGTCAGCAAAGTAAAGAGTGACATGCAATGATGATATGTGAAACACCTTCGGGATCGAACAATTAAGTTCATACCGTGCCTAATAGTTTTGGAATAAAACATAAGAAGATAGTCTCGGACCTGATGGAAGGGGTCATTAATTTCTACGAATATGGAAAGAATCAGTTCATCCCTGATTATACTTTGTCATCACTACTTCAACCGTTACATTTCAGTCACCCAATGCACAATTAATGCAATAAATGGCAGTAAGGCCTAGGAGATGAACAAGGTAAACAGTTGCGACTTATGAATGAATGAGATTACTATTTCTGTAAAATTATTATCTCGTTCATATGGAAGAAAGGCTATGATAATCAATAAGATTTTTATTTCCTTTAATGAAGGTGTTGCTCCCAAACGCACACACAATTATACGTGGTCGTACAAGTAATATAGATTGTAAGTCCACATATCGTACCCACAGGAACTTGTGATTAACTATCAACTAAATTAAACCAAACAATTAATCTATTCAAGTGAATCCTAACGTATGAATATTTAACTGAAATTAATCTAGAGTATCAAATTAAGAGATAAAAGAAAACAACGACAAGCTTAAAGACGAATTCAATGGGAGTGAATATTCTAGAGATATGGGTTAGCTAACAATCTCATTGAGTTCTTCACTTAAATCGTCTAATTATTTTATCTGGTTTATTGGTTGACTGGGTTAATATTGTTCGTAGCCTTCTCCCGAAGTAGTACTCGTCTATTCAAGCTAATCTAACGCCTATATTCCTATGGAATTAGAATTAACAAGAATGCAATAATAATTCTTGTATAGTAACCAAGCAAGGCAATTAGGTATATTCATATCCTAACCGCAAATCTGCTCCCCACTCACAGTTAAGATCTTTCTCTACTCAATCTTATATGCAATCTAGAATTCTCTCTTTTGCGAGTTCAATCCTAGATTCGTAGATAGTATTCAATTGGTGATCAAGCAATCAAATAATAAAGCGCAAGATTGAATAAATAAACCAATATGATAAAATAATAAGAACAATTCAAGCTTCAAACTACAACGTTCATGAAAGTACAAGAGAGGGGGGGGGGTGAATTGTGGTCTATTAAAAATTAGTCGACTGACAATGATTTTAGTTGACTAACGACAGTGCAAAATGAAAGATAGCAGTAATTAAAAGGTAAATAACACACAACAATTTTATACCGGTTCGGTGCTGTTGTGGTACTTACATCTAGTTTTTCTTGGGTCACAAGAGTTTCCTTTAGATCTTGAAAGTATTACAATAAATATGATTTTAACTCGTTCACCACCAACGAGAAATGGCAACAATGAATTCTGAATATTTGACACACCTCTCTTTTGTGTTCTAATTCTTCCTATCTTTTGAGACACTAATAAACTAAGAATTACAGTATTTAGGCTAAGAAGTAGAGAGACTTAGAAAACAATATGTGTAGTTGCGCAAGTCTTTCATTTGATCTTAGAAGTCTTCTTATAGGAGAGAAAAGAGTCGTTGAGTCTTGACCGAGATTAGAGGCACGAGATCATTAACAGGGATTTGACCCAAGGGGTACCTCTTCGAATCCTGCTCTTGGAAGAGCCCAGATTCGATTGTGACTTTCCTTGTCACATGCTTGGATTGAGGAGTTATTCAAGCCTTGATTGAGATTTTATTTTTGCATACAAAAATATTTGTTGGGGAAGTTTCCTTGATTGGCAATCTGAACTCCTTTGATTGAGGTCGAATAAATATGCTGCAATGAAGTTCATTTTTCTTGTCCATTAATTTAGCAATCATATCTTTGGACAGTATCACATTCTATCCTTTTTGTTAGTTTCGAATCCCGCAATCCTGCCAACTAAAATAAGATGGCATTGTCATCATTGAAACTTTGAAACTTAACAGTTTATGTAGCACCCAAAACTCTAGAATTAATAAATTATGAAATTAAAAGAAGACAAGAGAAGAAAAAATAGTTAAAATCCTCCTCCAAGCGTGGTGTGTGTTCCCCCACGTCTATTCTTAAAACGACCCGGTCGGTCGTTCCGAGAGTAATAGCCCAGTTTCCCCCGTTTATGCTTCATTATATGTGGTTCAGCTTCATTATATTTTGTTAGATTGGTTGGCTCGGGTTCGGAGCAATTTTTGGAGAGAAATGAGACACTTAGTCTCTTAACTTGGTTCAATAGTGAAAAAGTCAACCGGAAGTTGACTTATTGGTAAACGACCTCGGAATGTAGATTTTATGGTTCAAATAGCTTTGTTAGGTGATTTGGGACTTAGGAGTGTGTTCGGAATGTGGTTTTGATGTACGGTGTAGAACTAGGCTTGAATTGGCGAAAGTTAGTTTCTGGCGATTTCCGGTCGGCAGTGGAAAATAGGCTATCGGGGGCGGAATGGAATTCTAGAAGTTGGAGCAGGTTCCTAATGTCATTTTGGATATGTGTGCAAATTTTCAGGTCAATCGGATGTGTTTTGGTTGGTTTTTGCATCCTTGGTGAAATTTAGAAATTTCAAAGTTCATAGGCTTGAATTTGATGTGATTTTTGGTGTTTTTACGTTATTTTAGTGTTTCGAGGGATCGACTAAGTTTGAATGAGGTTGTGGGACTTGTTGGTATTTTTGGTTGGGGTCCCGAGGGGCTCGGGATTGATTTCGGTGGTTAACGGAAGTTTGCACTTGGGAATTTGCAGTGAAGCTGCTGATGGTGCCATTTTTGCTGGTGTGGCCGCACCTGCGGATGGGGAGCCATAGGTGCGATGGCCGCATGTGCGATGGTCCTTACGCAGGTGCGGAAGAGGGGGACCTGTCCAAGGAGCGCAGGTGCGGACGACTGGTCGCGCCTGTGAGCCCGTAGGTGCGAGAAGACGGTCGCAGGTGCGGAAGTACGGATTTTAGTCATTTTCACAGGTGCGCACCTGGGACCGCTGGTTCGGGCTCGTAGGTGCGGAAAATATTCCGCAGGTGCGGAAATCGCTGCGCAGAGAGTATAAAAGGGTGTCTTCGCGAAATTTCACCCATTCTTCACCATTTGTGGACGGGTTTGGAGCTTTGAGCAGTATTTTTTCAGAGGAAATTGAAGGTTATCGATTGGGTAAGTTACTTGGACCTCGTCTCTTGTGTTTGTGATGATTTTTCTACTGTTAGTCATGAAATGGATAGGAATTTAGGGAGGAAAATTGGTAATTAGGGCTTGTGATTAAGAGACTTTAAAATGGGAATTTGAGAGGTCATTAGGACTCCGATTTCAGTGTTCTTGGTATGTATAGAATCGTGGGAGGATGAGAATTCTCGTAGTGTAAATTTTATCGAATTCTGAGACGTGGACTCGGGGCCGGATTTGGCAAATTTCGGTAATTGTGCCTAATTTTGATAGTTTTCGATTGGGGTTCGTCTCCCTAGCATATTTTTATGTTATTAACCTGGTTCTGGTAGACTCGGAACATTTGGGAGCCGATTTGAGGGGCAAGAGCACCACGAAGTAGCTTTTGGGCTGTTTTGAGGTAAGTAACGATTGTAAATCTAGACCTGAGGGTATGAAACCCTGGTATTTCACTTTGTTTTGGTAAATGAGGTGATGGACATGCTAGGTGACGAGCGTGTGGGCGTGCACCAGTAGGAATTGTGACTTGGTCCGTCCCGTGGAGACTATTATGCCGCATATTTGATTTGAAATCATAAGATGTCCTGTATTTTTGAGGTTTATATTATATTATGGGCAGTATGCCACGTTTGGGGCCTTGTGCCAATCTGTTTAGACCCCAGGGGTATTTTTACACTATTCTCACACTATTTTGATAGAAAATTTGTGAACTCAGTCATGTTTATTACTTGTTGCTATTTCACTGTTATCACCATGTTTTAGGATACTGTGAGGTATTTGGGGCTGAGTCACGTGATGTTGAGGTGAGTTGCCCGAGTGGCTTGAGAGGATGACTGAGTGAGGCCGAGGGCCGAGTTTGTGAGGATAGTTATGGATCAGGTTGCAAGCTGCAGCATATATAGATATTATATGGATCGGGCTGCACGACGCAGCATATATATATATATATATATATATATATATATATATATATATATATATATATATATATATATATATATATATATATATATATATATATATATATATATATATATATATATAATCGGGCTGCATGTCGCAGCAGTATAGAGCTTGGGCTGTAGGAGCCCCTCCAGGAGTCTGTACACCCCTAGTGAGCGCAGTCGACTATTATTTGGATCGGGCTGCACGCCGCATCATATATGTATACTATTATTTGGATCGGGCTGCACGCCGCAGCGGTTTGTATGGATACATGGCACCTGTGGAGTGAGAGTGCTGAGTGTGAACATTGAATACTGATAATGGAGTCACGAGTGACTGAGAGACCTTACTTATGAGTGGCATTGTGCCTGAGAGGTTGTTACATTGTGAAATTCATTGTTTTCTCACTCTTCTTTATACTGAGCCTTTTTATAAAAGAAAATTATTGTTTTATAAAAGTTTTGAACGGATAACTGGAATTTGTGACCCGATTTATTTACCTTTGTTGGCACTTATTTTGTGAAATTATGAATTAAATGCTCGTCACTGCACTCGAGTCTTTAGTTATGGTTGTTACTTACTGAGTTGGCGTACTCATGTTACTTCTTGTACCTTGTGTGCAGATTCAGGTACCGGGGCAGAGCGATAGTTGAGCTACCCCATTTGGAGCATTGTTCGGAGATTGTGAGGTAGCTGCTCGGCGTCCACAACCTACTCTTTCTCCTTCCTATTCTATCATTTTACTTTACTTCCCAGACTTATTGTAGTAGAGAATTTGTATTAGACTGTATCAGTTCTTAGATGCTCATGACGGTTGACTCTAGATGTTGGGCATGTGTTTAGACATTTCCGGTCACTTTTTTTTATTGTTTGAAATGCTTTAAAGTGGAAACTATTATGAAACATAGGATAATTTATGTATCAAATGGGAACCTTGTGATATTTTCAGTAAATTTAGCTAGCCTAGTACCACGATAGGCGCCATCACGGTCAGTTTAGATTTGAGGTTGTGACAATTCTCCTTTAAAGTATATTATATATCCTCCAAATTAGGTTTAGGACCCTTTTTATATGAGATGAGGTCGTGTAGGACCGAAATAATCTTGTCCCGGACGAAATAGGGAAAGTCCCCGCCCCAACGTCAAGGCCAGCGCCGCCGTGACGTTGGAACCAGTGCATTTTTCATGATTCAATTCCTTTGGTTCGTTACTTTTGAATTATAACTCTCTTTTGTTGTCCCCACTTGGGGGGACAAAACCCAAAAGGTGTCCCCCTTTTATATTCTTTTAATTTTCTTATTTTTTCTTCTGCGTTTTATTCAATTTTGCACCAAATTTTTTTATCTTCACATTGCTTTATTCCTACACAGTTAAAATATAATATTAAGCTCAAAGTAATATAACTAACACTCAAAAGACTATTAAAAGTACTAGAACATGAGGCAACAATGGGAAAATATATGCATCTTTGACCAAATATCAACACCCCACACTTAGACTCTTGTTCGTCCTCGAGTAAGCATTAAAATCAATCTCAATAAATCAAGCCTAGAAACACAACCACTTCGGTTGATACTAACCATTAGGCCTTATAGCAACTTAAACCATCCGATATACACATTGTGAATACCTAAGTTTTGCACTATTTTAACATCTCCTACATTCATTAGTGTTTTATTATTTTAATTATTTTTATCAATTTTGTGTCTTTAACTTCATATTTTCTATCATAAATATACAAATAAAAATAGTTCTTCCTTCATTTGTGCATTTTAGGAATTAACTAACGATTCAATTAGTGAATTAATCTAGTTAATTGATCATATGAATAAGTTGTTTAATTAATTTATTTGTTTGGGTAAGTTTAGTTTAATAAGTAGGATTAAGGAAGAAATTTGGCCAAATTTGAAAGAGAAAAGTGGCTAAGAGTGCAATACAGGGGTTGTTATGAGAGTATTTAAAACAACGTAGTTTCAAGAGAAAACTACGTCGTTTTGGTTAAGTAAATAAAAATTCATCATGGCCATTCATTCCTTAATCTAATGGTCTATATTTGTCCTCAACTAAAATATAAAAGATGAAAATTAGATTTTTGCCTCATTTGTTAACCCTAAATTTTCCCCCATCTCTCTCTCTTCTCCCCCTCTGTCGCTTTTCCCTTCACGGCGGCGTCGACGTGGCTCCACCACCGGCCACAGTGAACCACCTCATTTCCGCCCCAAAAATTCACCATCTTCTCCTCTCTTCCTCCTCTTGCCATATCTCCAACTCAAATCTTTCAAAAACTTTCCTATCTCTACGAATCTAACAAAAATCGAAACCCTAACCACCCCTTTTTTTCTCAAATTCGTGATGTTTTAGATTTTCCCATACTACAATACCTATATCAACGGATAGAGTTCTTCAAGACCTACCTATTGATGTCAATTTCACCCCGAATCTCCGGTGAAGCTGCCGTCCGACCACCACACTGCCGATCCACCACTGCCACCCCTCAATCACCACTACCTCCCATTTCTTTCTTCACACTGGCCTCAAGCGAGGTTTTGTTGTCGATTTTCATCGAAACAAGCCTCCAATTCTCCGGAGACATGGTTTCCATAAAAATCGACAATAGACACTTGCTCGAGTCGTATCACTGCCTCGTCATTAGCTAGTTGCCTCTGATGCCTCATTTTGTTCAGTATACTTTAATCTTCCCCTTATTTTCTATTTGCCCGTTTGATTTTGAATTAGTTTAATTTCCTCTATTTTTGATTAGTTAATAAGTGTTTTATGCTAGTTTCATGAAAAAAAACCAACAAGATTAGTTGAATGGTTTATTTAATTCTCATAAATCGATTGGCTTTAGTTTAGTTTGTTTAAATATTTAGCTTGATTACATTTTAAGTCTTGTTTCTGTTTTGCTAGTTCGTAGTTGGTTTGAGTTTGAGTATATAAGCTGAATTTCTGTCATGTGTTGATAAAAAGTTGAATACTTGAGTATATGGTACATAGTTGGTTACTTTTTACTATTTAAAGACTTTTGGAGTACTAAATTCAAAAAGGTCTGTCATTGTTTGGTAAAAAAATTGTGTCTTGGACAAATTTTTAACCAAAAATCTATCCTTTGAATAGCTTGGACAGATTTTTGGTAAAAATGATGTCCAAAGGACAAATTTTCAATAATAATTCATGTCCCTCCTTTCCTATAAAGAGTCTCTTTCTTTTACTTTAGGAGATACTTTTTCACACACTATCTTACACATTTTTACAATCTTTTTCACCCTCTAAAATACACATCTTGAGAGCTGCTTGAATAACACAAAAACTTGAGAGAAAGATATGCAGTTCAACACATTGTAGTAGGCTGAAACTAAGAGCAAAAAAAACCTTCCAAAAAATAAAAGCAGTAAAGTTAGTTTCTGGGCTTTTCTTTCTTTGAAAGTTTCTAAAGTTTCTGGGTTAATTTCTGGTTGATATTGAGTTAAATTGCTGATGGTCGTGTTGTCAATTAGTTTTTATTTCTTGTTGAAATTGATGCTTGCCTTGGATCGAGGTCTTGCACCTTTCAGTTTCTGCTTCTAGGTAATTTTCTAGTCTGTTTCCCTTTAGTGTAAACCTCTGTTTGGCTGAATGAAACATGAATATGTTGATGCGTTTTACTGCTCCATCTCGCTCTTTTAATCTCTATTTCGTTATGTGTGAATGAAATAATGTTTGTATAAAGGTTGGCCATGTGAACTAAACCAAAAAAAATGTTGTTAGTTTTCAGTTTCATATGTATGTTTGGCTATAAGTTGTGATGAAGTGAGATTAGTTTATTTTTTAGCTTTGTTAGAATTTGTATTGGAAGCAAGTTTTCGATATTGGGAACTTTGGATGAGTTTTCTGTTGAAGATACTTTCCTTTTCAAGAAATACATATATATGCGTAGATATAAGAGTTTAGTTTTCTTTCTCTTTGGTTTCATTTCCTTGTTGAGTTCTCCCAAAACCAAATCTGAGATTACATAGGTGAGCATATAATCTATTTTGTCCGAGTTCATCTATTTCTTTGATTCCGTTATTGACATCAAAGTGTTCATTCTGTTGTTATATTCAATTAGCATATTAAGAAAGATGGTGATTTGAATCTTGAAACATAAGTTGTTTGAGTTAATATAACTTTGAATATTGTGATGGTACGGGTATTGGTTCAATACTCCAATTGCTGAGTAAAGAGCTATTTTTTCATGGGTTAGACAAATAATGTGGGCCGTGGGTAGGTAGGGATGGATGTTTCAGTAGGCAAAATTTTTGGGCCAAAAGCACAATTCGTTACTAAGCTAGTTGGCCCATTTCTTTCTTCTAAGAAATAAATAAATAGCTGGCCAATTTTCTAAGATAGCCATAAGCAGGCCCAAATAATTTAAAAATCAGTTTCTTCCAATAGATCCAATCAAATTGGATGCTACTTTTAATAATAATTTCTTAATAACTTAAGAACTTGTAATTAATTTAAACGCTAGGCAACTAGTAGGCACGCTTTAACTTTTTCGTTCACGGACTCACTTGCATAGCGTGATATTTAACATTCAATAACTTAATTCAATAATCTCATACTATTGTCACGACCCAAATTTTCCTCCATTGAGTATCATGATGGCACCTAGCATTAAGTACTAGGTAAGCCTAATATTCATGGAATAGCAACAATAATAAATAAAATATAATATTTTTCTGAAATAAAGAATTCTTTATACAATGAGCATATTCCCAAAAATCCGGTAGTACAAGTCATAAGCTTTACAAAGTTTTCTACAATTTCTAAATACAACTGTTCGAAAGTGAGTAAAAACAGTGTAAATACAGAATAGGAAGGTGACTCCGAAGCCTGCGAACACGACGACAGGTCTACCTTGAGTCTCCTCAACAAGAATTTGCACAACTACTAACGATCAATACCTGGATCTGCACAAAAATATACAGAAGTGTAGTATGAGCACACCACAACGGTGCCCAGTAAGTATCAAGACTAACATCGGTGAAGTAGTGAAGAAGACTAGTCAAGACACCCACTGGTCTAATAAACTGGACAAGCATAAGTACAGGAGATAACGGAAACAAAACCTCTATCTATTATCTACACAATATTACTAGCAACAGAACGACTACAATAATGAAGAAAAAACAGTAAACAGTAACGGATCACCGAAATAATACACCTAAGGATGGACGGGAACACAACCCAAGTCCGAAAATTACAACAAAATAAGAGCAAGTAGTAACTCAGCATTACATTAGTCTCCACATCAGGCCTTAGCCACAAATCCCAATAGAATGGTCAAAATCTTCGAGTGTAAACTTTCACCCGCAAGTTTTTATGTTGAAAGCTTTAAGGTCCTTTTTAATGGAAAATTCATTTGAAATATATTTTCCCAAGATATGTCTCTCAAACATAGTTTTCTTCAATATGAGTGTTTATCAAATATACTTTTCCAAAAAAGATGTCCTTCAAACATAGTTTTCTTCAACATAAACGCTTTTCAAATATACTTTTCCAAAGGAATGTCCTTCAAACATAGTTTTATTCAAAATAAATATTTTTCAAATATACTTTTCCAAAAGAATGTCCTTCAACATAGTTTTATTCAAGATAAATATTTTCTTTCAAATATACTTTTCCCAAGGAATGTCCTTCAACATAGTTTTATTCAAGATAAATGCTTTTCAATTGTACTTTCAAAATAATTGTCTTTCAAACATAGTTTCTTTGATAAAATCTATCGGGATCCCGTCCCGTAGTTCATAATTTATCATACTATACAGAGGATTTCCCGGAATACGTTCGTAGTCCCAAAATAATATGTAGTGTTGGGGGATCTCCCGGAATACGTCCATAGTCCCAAAGTAAATATACAGTACATGGGGATCTCTCGGAATACGTATGTAGTCCCAATTTAAATATGCAGTATAGGGGAATCTCCTGGAATATGTCCGTAGTCCCAATTTAAATATGCAGTACAGGGGGATCTCCCGAAATACGTCCGTAGACCCAATTTAAATATGCAGCACAGGGGGATCTCCCAGAATACGTCTGTAGTCCTAATTTAAATAAGCAGTACATGGGGATCTCCCGGAACACGTCCGTAGTCCCAATTTAAATATGCAGTGCAACAAAACAAAGACAATAATTATAGCACGACAGAAAACTCGTACATCACCACATCAAATACAAAGCAATCATGACAATAATACAAGGTACGTCAAATAAATCAATACAAGATCCTCAATTCACAAAGAAACAGTAGAACATCGTTGACAAGAAATAATCACGGTAAAGAAATAGTAAGTGTAAAGAGAATAGCTTGACCAGGGAAAAACAAGACAAAGCAATAAATCCACAAAATTCAAGTCAACAATAAGAAGCCAACACAAATCAAATAATTCCAAGTAGGGACAAGTCGACTAAGATATAAGTTATCTAAACCCCTTATGAGGTTGAGCAATTATGAGAGATTTTGAATGACGATAGAAGAGGTAAAACCTTTTAAGTCAAAATCAGGGTCAAGTAGGCGGTAAGGGTGAATCCTAAAGCAATTAGCTCTAGTCAAAGCATGTAGGGGTGAAATTAGCAATTTAGAACTCAAGCGTATCAAGAACAACTTCATACAAGGTGAATATAAGGACCTAAGAACCCTAAAAGGTCAACCTTCTACAAATAAGTCCGAGCACAAACTCGTCACCTCGCATACACGAAGTACAATCAACATAGAAGACTCAAATCCTAAGGGGTAATTTATCTACACAAGGTTAGGCAAGATACATACCTCAAAGACGACAACCCGGTACTCTAAAATGGACTTCTCGGGTGAAAAGGCCTCCGGGCGGCTCAAAACCAACTAGAACAATTTCAAAACACACATAAAACATATAGGGAACTACTCCGGTCAATAAAGCTTCAATCTTTATCAAATTCTAGAAATCGGTCCAAAAGTCGACCCCCGGGCCCGCACCTCAGAACCCGAAAATATTAAAAAAATCTGAATACCCATTCAACATGAGTTCAACCATAAAACAAATTACCAAATTCCGATACCATTTCGTCCCTCAAATCATGATTTTTCATTTTTAAAATTTTCTTCAAAAACCAACATTTTCCCCAACCAAAAACACTATTTAAATGATAAAAACAAAGACTAAATCATGGAATATATTTAATTCTAGATGAAGAACACTTACCCAATCGGATTGCTTGAAAAAACCACCAAGAATCGCTCAAAACCGAGCTCTACAATTAAAAATATGGAGAAAATGGCAAAACCCTCGAAGATAAACTCTCTGCCCAGGCGTGATCGCACCTGTGATGAAAATAGCCGCTTCTGTGCAACCGCGGGTGCGCATGACCAACCGCACCTGCGCTCCATTCCCGCTCCTGCACTCAAGACTCCGTTCCTGCGAAGCCCCACGTGCGTTCCATTTATCCGCATCTGCGGAGACTGCCCAGGCCAGCCTTGCTCGCACTTGCGCCTCCTCCTTCGCACCTGCGACCATCGCACCTGCGCCCAAGGTCCGTAGGTGCAATTACACCAGAATAACTCAGCCTTCCCACAACCATGGAATTCATCCGGGACTCGTCTGAAACACACCCGGGGCCCTCGGGACCCCGTCCAAGCATACCAACAAGTTCCATACTATAACACGGACCCGCTCGAGGTCTCAAATCACATCAAAACACGATGAAGCTATGAATTGCACCATGACTCGAGCTTATGAACTTCCAATTCTTTAAACTTCTAAACTCGTGCCGAAACCTATCAATTCAACCAGGAATGACGCCAAATTTTGCAGACAAGTCCCAATTCACATAATGCAGCTACTTCAACTCTCGAAATCGCATTCCGACCTCGATATCCTAAAAAGTCAACTGTGGTCAAACCACTCCAATTTTCAAACTTCAAATGTTCGAACTTCGCTGAATTGCCTCAAATTACTCCACGGACCTCCAAGTCCAAATTTGGACGCACGCCTAAGCTCAAAATCACCATTCGAAGTTGTTGACATTATCCAAAACTTATTCCGGAGCCATTTACATAAAAAGTCAAATTCCGACAAAATTTCACCGCTTAAGCTTCCAAAACAAAAATCCTTCTTCCAATTCGACTATGGATCATCCTGTAACTGAATCCAATCATGCACGTAGGTCGATATACACAATGTGAAGTTGTTGAAGACCTTATGCCACAGAATGGAGCTTAAATTCTTAAAACGGTCGGGTCGTTACATTCTCCCCCTCTTAAAACAAATGTTCGTCCTCGACGTGCCAAGATTCGCCTCGAAGTCTTCAATTCACTGAATGCACACTTCCAAAATACACACGCGGGTGATCCCACATCACCCCTATCTACATAAGCCTGACGACACCATATCAACTGCGATTTAGCCTTTCTACCAACACCGATAAGCCTCAGACCCCAAATTCTCACCTTCTCTTCATTTCCAAAAGACCCGATTCTAAATCCATATCCGGTATCAGTCTCAACCATCTACATCAACTCATGACTACACCCACAAGGTACGACCACACAACCTAACACACCACGCATAGGCCCTTAATAACACTTCTGATCACAATAGCTGCCAGAAATCAATCCAGCACTGGCAATTAGCCTCATATCCGATAGAACTCTATTTAAACCTCCATCACACTGATAATAGTGCAAGAAACACGAAGACCTCATACTCTGACACCCGAATCACCAAGCCATAACTAACACCACTGGGCACACACCCCGCAAGCTAAAACTCAAGGAGCACAGAACGAAAATGAATGAATATGAAAAGAGGAACACATAAGGAAATTATCAAACAATCCCGACAGGCACAACTCTCTATCAATGCTAACCCACAAAACAATATAACAAGGAAAGAATTTAAAGCACATGAACAAATCACAAGGATCCCATTCTGATATAATTTCCACCGCGGTACTCAGCTCAGTTCAAACATATCGAATCACACGGGATCACGAGGGTCTCGCCCTCAACTCTAAATCACAAATAGAATATATATCCCACCAACTGAAACTTTTCACTAGATCACTTCCTTCAACAAAATTACAACACATGTTGGATCCCATATCGGTGGAGCATAAGAATCATAACTCGTAACCACTATACTCAGGAATCACATCAAGCCTACCGTACTGGATAACATGAATTTACTACTAGTCCATATCTCTCAATAATCAATAGAAACAAATGATAGACACGGGCTACCACTCACAGAATCTCCCAACAGAAGCAAACACGAAAATAGAGTGCAAAGCATGAAACTCACTCATGAATGAAGCAAAAAATAAGGGAACTCGTCCCGACCAGCAGAACCATAATGAAATACGAATGGTTCCCCTCTGAAACAAATCAAAACATATATGTATGATAACATCTGGCACAACGGCTTCCAGCCTACTATACGGAACACATCAACGGGTCGGGCCTCCCCCTCTTGGGCGCCCTCTACTCACCTGAATGCCTTGTTGTGACACACTTTCTTGAATCCTAGGACAATCTCTCACCCTATGACTGGTATCTCCACACTCAAAACAATCTCTCTGCTGGCGTGGCTGTGGAAATTGTGCAACATGAGTACTCCGAGACCCATGCGTACCTGAAACCCCATGCGAAGCCGGTAATGCAAACTGAATTGGTTGACCCATAAAACCTCTACCGTGACGCACCATGCCTCCAAAATAAGGACCAACAGATCTCTCCGTCTACGAGGCCTCCTCGCCTCACTGGACTCTCTCTCCTGTTCTCTTCTATCCTCTCGCTCCCGGTCCCACATGCCCTCTAACCGGCGAGCGATCCCTCCACCTGCTGAAACAAAACATACAAATCCAAATCTCGAGCCATGCTGAACCGAATATCATGCCTGAGCCCTTCAATGAATCTACAGACCCACCCTCTAATTGTAGCGACTAAGGCAGGTGCATGTCTGGCCAAATCACTGAATCTTATGGCATACTCTAATATTGACATAGTGCCCTGGCGCAACTGCTCAAACTCCGCGTGCCATGCATCCCGAAGGGACTGGGGTACAAACTCTCTCAAGAACATCTCTGAAAACTGACTCCACGTAAGTGAAGCTGACTCGCCCGGGCTACCCAACTCACATGCCCGCCACCACTGATAAGCGGTTCCCTAAAGCTGGAACATAGTAAAAGCAACCCCGCTCGTCTCAACAATATCCAAAGTTCGGAGGATGCTATGGCACTCCTCCAAGAAACCATGTGCACTCTCTGAAGCCAATCCGCTGAATGTAGGAGGGTTATATCTCTTGAACCTTGCAAATCTAAGTTGCTCTCCCTCGAATGTTGCTTCTCTGACCATGAGCTGAACTGGAACCACAGGATGTGTCACCATGACACCTGGAACCTGACCAACGTGAACTCACTGCTCTGGAGTGTGGACGGTGGGAGTCTGGGCTCCTTCCCCGGTCGATGAAGTAGCTGGTGCAACCTGAAATAACCCAGCCTGAGCCAATGTACCAAACATGCTCAGGATGTGCTAAAGTCTCTTGAAGTCCGCGAGTAACAACAGGCACCTCCGCTGCCTGCCCCCCAACTGGAACTGCTGGTGACTCCTTAACGGTTTCTCTGGTAGGTGTCCTAACTGCGGCACGTGCTCCTCGTCGACCTCTACCTCTGCCCCTAGCGACATCTATCCCGGGGGTAAAATCGGCAGGAACCGCGGCTCGTGTGCTCGCCATCTGTGAGAGAATGGAATGATAAATTTCAAACTTCAAGATCAATGAACTCGCACGGTAGGAATGAAGGAAATGGAATTTTCCTAATAGATCGGTAGCCTCTCGAAGATAAGTACAGGCGTCTCCGTACCGATCCGCAAGACTTTACTAAACTCGCTTATGACTCGTAGCACCTATGAACCTAGGGCTCTGATACCAACTTGTCACGACCCAAACTTCCCTCCGTTGGGTATCGTGATGACACCTAGTCTTAAGGACTAGGTAAGCCTAATATTCATGGAATAGCGAAATAATAAATAAAATCTAATATTTTTCTAAAGTAACGAATTCTTTATACAATAAGCATATTCCCAAAAACCCGGTGGTACAAGTCATAAGCTTACAGAGTTTGCTACAACTTCTAAATACAACTTTTTGGAAGTAAGTAAAAACAGTGTAAATACAGAATAGGAAGGTGACTCTGAAGCCTGCGAACGCGACGACAGGTCTACCTTAAGTCTCCTCAGCAAGAATCCACACATCTACTAACGATCAACACCTGGATCTGCACAAGAATGTGCAGAAGTGTAGTATGAGCACACCACAGCGGTGCCCAGTAAGTATCAAGACTAACCTCAGTGAAGTAGTGACGAGGACTAGTTAAGACACCCACTGATCTAATAAACTGAACAAGCATAAGTACAGGAGATAACGGAAACATAACCTCTATCTATTATCTACACAATATGACTAGCAACAGAACGACTACAATAAGGAAGAAAAAACAGTAAACAGTAACGTATCACCAAAATAATACACCGAAGGATGGACGGGAACACAACCAAAGTCCGGAAATCACAACACAATAAGGGTAAGTAGTAACTCAGCACTGCATTAGTCTCCACATCAGGCCTTAGCCACAAATCCCAGTAAAATGGTCAAAATCTTCGAGTGTAAACTTTCACCCTCAAGTTTTTATGTTGAAAGCTTTAAGGTCCTTTTTAATGGAAAATGCTTTTGAAATATATTTTCCCAAGAGATGTATCTCAAATATAGTTTTCTTCAAGATAAATGCTTTTCAAATATACTTTTCCAAAGAAAATGTCCTTCAAACATAGTTTTCTTCAACATAAACGCTTTTCATATATACTTTTCCAAAGGAATGTCCTTCAAACATAGTTTTATTCAAGATAAATATTTTTCAAATATACTTTTCCAAAGGAATGTTCTTCAATATAGTTTTATTCAAGATAAATGTTTTTTTTTCAAATAGATGTTTTCTAAGGAATGTCCTTCAACATAGTTTAATTCACGATAAATGCTTTTCCATTGGACTTTCAAAATAATTGTCTTTCAAACATAGTTTATTTGATAAAATCTACCAAGATCCCGTCCCGTAGTTCTGAATTTATCACACAATATAGAGGATCTCCCGGAATACGTCCGTAGTCCCAAAACAATATGCAGTGCTGGGGGATTTCCAGGAATACGTCCGTAGCCCTAAAGTAAATATGCAGTACAGGGGGATCTCCCGGAATACGTCCGTAGTCCCAAAACAATATGCAGTGCTGGGGGATTTCCAGGAATACGTCCGTAGCCCTAAAGTAAATATGCAGTACAGGGGGATCTCCCGGAATACGCCTGTAGTCCTAATTTAAATATGCAGTACATGGGGATCTCCCGTAATACGTCCGTAGTCCCAATTTAAATATGCAGTACAGGGAGATCTCCCGAAATACGTCTGTAGTTCCAATTTAAATATGCAGTACAGGGGGATCTCTCGGAATACGTCCGTAGTCCAAATTTAAATATGCAGTACATGGTGATCTCCCGGAATACGTCTGTAGTCCCAATTTAAATATGCAGTGCAACAAACAAAGATAATTATAGCACAGCAGAAAAGTCGTACATCACCACCTCAAATACAAAGCAACCATGACAATAATACAAGGTACGACAAATAAATCAATACAAGATCTTCAATTCACAAAGAAACAGTAGAACATCATTCACAAGGAATAATCACGGTAAAGAAATATTAAGTGTAAATAGAACAGCTTGATCAGGGAAAAACAAGACAAAGCAATAAATCCACAAAATTCAAGTCAACAATAAGAAGCCAACACAAGTCAAATAATTCCAAGTAGGGACAAGTCGACTAAGATATAAGTTATCTAAACCCATTATGAGGTTGGGTAATTATGAGAAATTTTTAACAATTCAATTAATTATAGACAGTTTATGAAAATATAGCATGACGATAGAAGAGATAAAACCTTTGGTTAAGTCAAAATCAGGGTCAAGTAGGCGGTAAGGGTGAATATTAAAGCAATTAGCTCTAGTCAAAGCATGTAGGGATGAAACTAGCAATTTAGAACTCAAGTGTATCAAGAACAACTTCATACAAGGTGAATATAAGGACCTAAGAACCCTAAAAGGTCAACCTTCTACAAATAAATCCGAGCACACACTCGTCACCTCGCGTACACGGACTACAAACATAGAAGACTCAAATCCTAAGGGTTAATTCCCCCACACAAGGTTAGACAAGATACTTACCTCAAAGACGACAACCCGGTACTCTAAAATGGAATTCTCGGGTGAAAAGGCCTCCGGGCTTCTCAAAACTAACTAGAACAACTTCAAAACACATTATAAGGAACTACTCTGGACAATAAAGTTTCAATCTTTATCAAATTCTAGATATTGGTCCAAAAGTCGAACCCCCCGGCCCGCACCTCGGAACCCGACAAATTTTACAAAAATTTGAATACCCATTCCTATATGAGTTCAACCATAATAAAATTACCAAATTCTGATACCATCTCGTCCCTCAATCATGATTTTTCATTTTTGAAATTTTCTTCGAAAACCAACATTTTCCCCAACCAAAAACACAGTTTAAATGATAAAAACAAAGACTAAATCATGGAATATATTTAATTCTAGATGAAGAACACTTACCCAATTGGATTGCTTGAAAAACCCACCAAGAATCGCTCAAAACCGAGCTCTACAAGTAAAAATATGGAGAAAATGGAAAAACTCTCAAATATAAACTCTCTGCCCAGGCATGATCGCACCTGTGATGAAAATAGCCGCTTCTGCGCAACCGCAGGTGCGCACGACCAACCGCACCTGCACTCCATTCCCTCTCCTGCGCTCAAGACTCCGATCTTGCGAAGCTGCACGTGCGTTCCATTTATCCGCATCTGTGGAGACTGCCCAGGCTAGCCTTGCTCGCACCTGCGCCTCCTCCTTCACACCTGCGACCATCGCACCTGTGCCCAAGGTCCACATATGCAATTACACCAGAACAACTCAGCCTTCCCACAACCATGGAATTCATCCGAGTATCGTCTGGAACACACCCAGTCCCTCGGGACCCCGTCCAAGCATACCAACAAGTTCCATACTCTAACACGGACTCGCTCAAGGTCTCAAATCACATCAAAACACGACGAAGCTATGAATCGCATCATGACTCAAGCTTATGAACTTCCAATTCTTTAAACTTCTAAACACGTGCTGAAACCTATCAATTCAACCCGGAATGACGCTAGATTTTGCAGACAAGTACCAATTCACATAATGGAGATACTCTAACTCTCAGAATCGCATTCTGACCCCGATATCCCAAAAAGTCAATTGTGGTCAAACCACTCCAATTATCAAACTTCAAATGTTCTAACTTTCGCCGAATTGCCTCAAATTACTCCACGGACCTCCAAGTCCAAATCCGCACGCACGCCTAAGCTCAAAATCACCATACTAAGATGTTGACATTATCCAAAACTTATTCCGGAGCTGTTTACATAAAAAGTCAAATTTCGGCCAAATTCCACCGCTTAAGCTTCCAAAACAAAAGTCCTTCTTCCACTTCGACTCTAAATCATCTGGTAACTGAATCCAACCATGCATGTGGGTCGATATACACAATATGAAGTTGTTCAAGACCTTATGCAACCGAACGGAGCTTAAATTTCTTAAAACGACTGGGGCCATAGTCGCGGATTCGCCTGCGTAGCGCGATAGTAACTTTAATAATTTTCAAAAATAATTTCCTCAAACACAAATGTAGTGATTTCTCAAAATACTACAAATAATTAGTTGTCATGATTTCGGATTCGCTTGCGAGGCGCGATTATGATAAGTTAATTAATTTCATTTTCGATCACGCATTCGCTTGCGTAGCATGGTTATGACAACGTAATATTTTCCAAATTATTTTGTTTTTAATAATTCTAAATCAAGAAATAACAGCGGATAGGGCAAACATGAAAATCATATAAAGCATAGTTTGTCCAAAATTAATTAAAGCCAAGTTTTAAGTCAATAAAGCGACCGTGCTAGAACCACGGGACTCGGGGAATGCCTTACACCTTCTCCCCGGTCAATAGAATTCCTTACTCGAACTTTGTTTTGGCGGACCGATAAAAATAGAGTCAAACCTTCCTTTGACTAGGGATTCAAATAAAAGGTGACTTGGAACACCGAAAAATCAATTCCAAGTGGCGACTCTGTAAATAAAAGAATTGATCACGCCCAACTATGTCTTATAAAAAGACTAAGCGGACGTTGCAAATATAATCTAAGTATTTTTCCCAGAGTCGAATCCCACAAGGAATTAACCTATCTATTATCGTTGTTAGACTCACTCGATTCTTTGAAATCAACTTCCCAAAGGTTTTGAATATAAATTGTTGGTGTTTCTACTAACTAAAACTGAATGAAATTAATTAAACTAGAATATAACTATTGTTGGGTTGTCAACAAATGCGAGAAAGATCTAAAGTTATGGTTTACCCTGTTGATGGAATCCCTTCTTGTATATTTCATATAGTTTGTCCTAATTATATCTATCAATCATGAGAACTCTTGTTACCGTAAATCTCTCCCGAGTAATTACAACAATTTACTAGACGCACTCTCCCGAGTTACGCTAGCTATATTTTATTATAGCTCACTTTAGATTGCATCTAAGGTATCGTTATCCCTAATCCAACCTTTAAACCCTCAGTAATGGATCCCTCCTCTACTTTGGGAGTGGTGTTGTTCAACAACTACCTAAATATGCACTCTCTCCCGAGTAGATACATACTAAATAGACACAGCTAATTAAGGGTCCTTCAATCAACTACAACAAGAACTTAGTTGAACAAATAGAGATTAAAACCAAGCTAACTATATTAATATAACAGAATATTCATCCTCAACAGGTTCCACCAAAACCTTAGACTAAATAAGTTAGCTACTCATAATTGTGCTAAAAACAACAATAGAAGAATTCATCAATAATGGTAAAAACACAAGGAAGAAAGATGAGATTTGATGCCCAATTGTCCTCCTTACCTCTTGCCTTTGATTTATTTGAACAAGACTTTAAACCTTGATAATCCTCTCTTTTAGGCGAGTTGAACCTTATATAGGTTAAGTGGAATTGTCCCAAGCTTCCAATTTTACCCCTGAAAATAACGTGTACGAACTGGACTAGCGCGGTCGCGCTACTGGCCGTGCTAATGGCTAAGTGTACTGCCTCTACTCGCTGGGCTACCGCGGTCGCGCTATAGGGCGCGCTAAGGCCGCACTAATGGGACTTCATTCTGCCTCAAACACCTGGACTAGCGCGGCCCGCTAGTGGACTAGTAGTCTGCCTTAGCGATTTTCTTCCTTCTTTTCACACGCTAGAAACTCCAAGGGGCCTTTCTCCTTAAATTTGGATCCAAACACCATCCTAGGTCCTCATAAGGACAACTTGCTCCTGCAAAACGTAAAATCCACAATTAGAGCCATTTTAACATCATTTACCCTTCCTAGGACAGTGAAGCATAATGAAGTTGGAGTATAAATAGACGCAAAATTACGTGAATCTAGCCTATTATCAATAATCCCTACTCAAATTTGTCACTTTAATTGGAAAAACTCTTTAACCCACAATCCATACAACACATATCTTGGGGGTTAGAAAAGGGGTGTGACATACATCCTGATCATCGTGCAATATACACAAGTCACAAACAAACAATAAACTTCTAACCTCCTAACCTCATGGATGGACTCTAATTTATCAAATTTAAGCTCGCTTACCTATTATGTCAAATAAAGCTAATAACATCACCTATCTATCATGAAACAAGTGCCCTCACAAGAAAAATAGTCCATACTCTCAAATCAAAGAATGAATATAATTTAAGGACTTAGCATCAAAGAACAACTCTCGCACTCACAAATGAATTCATATGTATGCACAAAGAACCATAAGTTTTCCCATTATGTACATCTCTACTAATTAAGTACGCTCGAATAGAATCAAATAGGACTTTAACGGGTTGTTATGTTGGCTAAGGGATGGGTAGGAGAATTATATAATAGTGACTTACACTTCCCTAAGATTTTGCACTTTTAGACTTCATCACTCATTATTTTCATCTCTTAATTTTATTTTCAGCCCTCTCTTCATCAATTGTTTCACAAGTATTTTCCTCATATCAAGAACGTTTCATCTTTTCAAGCAAATTTTTTTTCATTCTCTTGTTTTTTCTAATGTCACATTCTTTTCAAGAGGGCCTTTTCATAACTTTGCAGCTATCGTTGGTCACCATTTTTTACTTAACCATCCCTTTCTTTAGATTTATCAATTAATATTACAGTCTAAGCAACAGTGCTCAAGGAAGCAGGTTGCAAAAATTAGGGATTCAACAAAAGGATCGAGGCAAAAATACGGCTTCCAACAAAAGGCTACAGGCTCAACGGGCTAACTAGTGGTACAACATCTTAAAAGGTTAAATTCACAAGACATATCAAGGAAAACCTATTATCATCTTCTAAACAAAGAAACACTTTTATTTTGCTTCAATAACATGTAGGGAAAGTTCTAGACTACGATGCAAAACATAGAATATATGTAAGAAATCTCACCCCACATGGAACAAGTATCAATCAAGATGGATCAATTCTACTCTAAGACAGACAGGATCATAGCGAACGAGAAATAAGAATAACCTGTATACAGAGTCACAATCCTAATCTTAGGTGTCAGAAAGTCCGCTATTTTATTCATTACTCAAGCACTCAGAGGAAAGTAGTACTCAAGCTTGGGCCTAAATATCCTAGTATCAAACAATTCACAAAAGGTTTTTTTGCACCCTCTTTTTCTTCTCCTAAAAGAAATCTAATTCTAAAAATAAAAAAGTTTACCCCGTTCAAATTACATGCACTGGAAAAGAACTGATGCACAAAGAAAAACCAAGGGGAGCTATTACCTGCCCAAAATGAACTAGAAACAAAAAGAAAATCTATTTGGATTTTTTTATTATTGGACTTTAATCCCTTAAGAAAACTATCCACAAAATCCATCGTCTGAAAAAGTCAAAATTTTCTGCTTTTTTTTTAGTTTAAAAAAAAACTACTACATTAAGAAAAAAAATATTACAACTAAGTTAGGCCGTCACGACCCAAATCTCCCTCCGTTGGGTATCGTGATGGAACCTAGTCCTAAGGACTAGGTAAGCCTAATAATCAGGAATAGCAACAATAATAAATAGGATCTAATAATTCTCTGAAATAAATAATTCTTTACACATTTTATATTCCCAAAACCCGGAAGTACAAGTCATAAGCTTTTAACAATATACACTAAACTCCTAAGAATACCAGTGTTCAGAAAATAAGTGCAACAGTTCATACAAAAGATAAGATGGTGACTCCGAAACCGCGAACGCTGAAACGGTTTTACCTTGAGTCTCCAATACAGCAACCGCTCTACTATCAATCACTCGGCCGGCTATGCGAAAACCTGGAATCTGCACAAAAATGTGCAGAAGAGTAGTATGAGCACACCACAGCGGTGCGCAGTAAGTATCAAGACTAACCTCGGTGAAGTAGTGACCAGGACTAGTCAAGACACCCATGTCTAATAAAACTGAACAAGTATCAATATAGGAATCAGGGAAATAAAGATATACATAAAGACTACTAAATATAGCTAACAAGACAATGAATTCGATAAATAAGGAAAACAATAAGTATCAGCGAAAACCATGAAGTAACACAAAGACTGAATAAATCATAGACAAATCCGGGATGTAAATATACAACACGAGCATGTAATGACTCAACAACTTCATCCATTTCTACATCAAATTCATAGCCATCTCCACGAGGTTCCGAACCTCGGACAAATCATCATTTACGGGTCCCAATATCCGAACCCTAACACTTGGAATCGTGTGCCCTCATTTGAGTACTAACTACACGGACGACTCACGTGCCAATTGGGTCATTCCCACTTATACGGTAAGCACAACAAGAGTATCTATATTTGACAACAAAAAGGAGTCCTGAATCCATTAATAGTACTTAACTACGTGTATGCTTGTGCAGGTGTCCTAACATGATTTCAACAACCAATAGACATAAGGAAAACAAAGGGGAAACACGTAAATTTTCGTCTCATAAATTTCCACTCGAATGAACTCACACAGTAAGTGTTCTAGTACACAATATCAACAACAAGGAATGCCTCCAGGCCAACACAATTATCACAAACAATCCCTGTCATAGCCCACCTTGTCACGCCACGTGTGCAATATTAAAGTATATGCCCACCTTGTTTCACCACACGTGCATAAACATGCTCCCACCTTGTCACGCCACATGCGCAACACTCAATCTCGTATCCCGCCTTATCATGCCGCATGTGCAATATCAGTAGTAAACACGGCACGGCAGAAACC
Organism: Nicotiana knightiana; assembly: GCA_005239525.1. NCBI lineage: Eukaryota > Viridiplantae > Streptophyta > Magnoliopsida > Solanales > Solanaceae > Nicotiana > Nicotiana knightiana. The sequence continues at coordinate 50,843 of ML429674.1, forward strand.
TCGTGCAAATTCCCATATCAACAACCGCACAACAGAAACCTCGTGCATCACCACAACTAGTACAACAACAACAACAACAGGAGCAACAGTTCAGAATACAATTAATACATCAACTCAATAACCTTCGATCACAAGATAGGCAAAACTAGTTCACGAGAAATAAACATAATAAAGAGATCTAGGCATATTAAGAAATCACTCCACAAGGAAGGAAAATAGCATGTAACAGCCGCACCTAATTACACGGGTGAACAACAAGAAATCAATACAAATTTGATAACTCCATATAAGTCAAGTCACAAAGGTATAGAATATCTAAACATCTTTAAGGTTGAGTAGTTACGAGAATATTCAACAATTTCCATTTAAGGACAAGCAGCAGAGAATATTCATAACTTTATTTAAGACAAAAAAATTATAGTTTGAGATGAAGATAATTGCGAATTTGAGATATGAAGTTAAGAGATATAGCATGACAGTAAAGGAAATAAACCTTCAGATAAGTCAATTAGGAGTCAAGTAGGCAATAGGAGTAAATCCAAAAGTAAGAACTTCCACATTTAAGCAAATAAAGATAACACTAGAAATTAGGAAATTCAATCATGCTAAGGACACTTCATACTCCGCGAATATAAGGATCTAAGATTCCTAAAGTGTCAACTTTCCACAAATAAGTCCGAGCATGCGCTCGTCACCTCGCGTACACGGACTACAATCAACATAGAAGACTCAAATCCTAAGAGGTAATTCCCCCACACAAGGTTAGGCCAGATACTTACCTCAAAGACGACAACCCGGTACTCAAAATAGACTTCTTAGGCGGGAAGGCCTCCGGACGGCTCAAAATCAACTAAAACAACTTCAAAATACATATAAAACGTATAACGAACGATTCCGAATAATAAAGTTTCAATCTTTGCAAATTTAGAAAAATCGACCCAAAAGTCGACCTCCGGGCCCGCACCTCGGAACTCGATAAATTTTACAAATTTCGATTACCCATTCCGATACGAGTTCACCCATACCAAATTTATCCAATTCCGATAACATTTGTTCATTCAAATCATGAATTTTTATTTTTGAAGTTTTCTTTCAAAACCCACAATCCCCTCACCCCAAAGCACAATTTAAATGATTAAAACAAGAAAGAATTCATGAAATATATTTAATTCTAGTGAAAGAACACTTACCCATTCGATTTGTGTGAAAATCCCACAAGGAATATCCCAAAACCAAGTTCTAGAAGTCAAAATAAGTTTAAAATGGTGAAACCCCCGATTTTAGAAACATATAATCTGCCCAGGTTTTTAAAGCATCGCGATCACGTGAAATTATTTGCGATCGCGTAGAGGAAAAATATCACAGGTCAAAAATGCTCTACGCGATCACGGAATAGCTTATGTGATCGCGTATAAGGAGCAGGCTGGCTTCCGCGATCGCGGATGGATTCCTGCGAACGCGTAGAAGAAAAACTGGTCATTTCAAATTTACACTATGCGATCGCATAGAAGGAAGGGAGAGCAGGCATAACAGCAGCAAAAAAACCGGATTTTTTTCTAAGTTTCAACACCCCGACGCCTATCCGAAACACACTCGAGCCCTCATGGCTCAAAACCATATATGCACACAACCTCTACAATATCCTACGGACTTATTCGAGTAATTATACCACCAAAATAACATAAAAACAACGAATTAAACCCCAAAATCAATGAAATTCTTAAAACTTCTTTAAACTTCAAATTTTTTCCATTTTGATCTGAATCACACCAAACGAAGTCCGTTTATTTCCAAACTTCACAGATAACACATATAAAACAAGTTGAACCTGTTCCGGGCTCGGGAACCAAGATACAGGCCCGATACCATAGGTTTCACCTCAAATTTCATTTTAAAAAACCTTTATATTTTTCAGAAAAGAATTTTTCTTTAAAAATTCATTTCTCGGACTTGGGACCTCGGAACTCGATTCCGGGCATACGCCCAAGTCCCATATTTTTCTACGGACCTTCCGGGACCGTCTAATCACAGGTCCGGGTCTGTTTACCAAAAACGTTGACTGAAGTCAACTTTATTCAAATTTCCAATACAAAATTATCATTTTAATCAATTTTTCACATAAAGGCTTCTCGGCTACACGTCCGGGCTGCGCATGCAAATTGTGGTGAGATAGAAGGAGGTTTTCACGACCTCGAAATACAGAATTAGCTAGAAATATACGGGATGACCTTTTGGGTCATCACAATCTCCCCTTCTTAAACAAACGTTCGTCCTCGAACGTGCTAAGATTCACTTTGAACTCATCCAATCACTGATTGCGCATTTCCAACACACACCTGCGGGTGATCCCACGTCACCCCAACCTACGTAAGCCTGGCAACACCACTACAACCGCAATTTAGCTTTTCTATTACTATCTATAAGCCTCATACCTCAATTTCTCACCTTCTACTCATTTCCAAAATACCTGATTCTAAATCCACATCCGACATTAGCCCCAACCAGTTACATCAAATCATGACTATACCCATAAGGCACGACCACACAATATGGCACATCACACATAGGCTCATAATAACACATGGGTCGCAATGGCTGCCCGAAATCAACTCAGCATTGGTATTTAGCCTCATATCCGATAGAACTGTATTACCACCCTCCATCACACTTATAATAAAGCAAGAAACACGAAGTCTTCATAACCTTGACACCCAAATCACCAAGCCACAACTAACACCACCGGGCACACACCCCGCAAGATAAAACTCAAGGAGCACAAAACGAAAATGACTGAATATGAAAGGAGAAACACATAAGGAAACTATCAAACAAGCCCGACAGGAACGACTCCTCTATCAATGCTAACTTACACAATAACATAACAAGGAAGGAACTAAAGCACATGAACAAATCACAAGGATACTATCCTGATACAATTTCCACTGCGGTACTCAGCCCGGTCCAAACATATCGGATCACAAATATCACGAGGACCTCGCCCTCAACTCTGAATCACATACCGAAAATATATCATGCCAATCAAAATTCCTCCACTAATTCATCTCAGCTGATAAAAATCATAATGCTAGTTGATCTCACATCTCGATGGAGTATCAAAATCACAACTCGTAACAAAAATACTCAGGAATCACATCAAACTTACTGTACTGGACAACAGGAATTTACTACTGGTCTCATATCTCTCAACACTGAATAGAGACAAACAATAGACATGGGCTACTAGTCACAGAGTCTCCCAACAGGAGCAAACACAAAAGTAGAGTGCAAGGCATGAAACTTACTCATAAACAGAACAACAGTGAGGGAACTCGTCCCGACTAGCATAGCTATAATGAAATACAAATGGTGCCCCTCTGTAACAAAACAAAACATATATTTACTATAACATCTGGCACAACGGCCTCCAGCCTACTATACAAAACACATCAACGGGCTGGGCCTCCCCCTCTTGGGCGCCCTCTACTAGCCTGAGTGCTCTACTGTAACATATCTGCCCGGAGCCTGGGACAATCTCTCATCCTGTGGCTGATATATCCACACTCAAAACAACCTCTATGCTGACATGGCTGTGGAAACTGCGCGACCCGAGTACTCTGAGACCCATGAGTACCTGAAACCCCATGCAAAGCCGGCAATGCAAACTGAACTGGCTGACCCATAAAATCTATATCGTGTTGTACTTTGCCTCCATAATAAGGACCAGTAAATCTCTCCGGCCCACAAGGCCTCCTCACCTCTCTGACCTCTCTCTCCTGACTTCGTCTGACATCTCTATCATAGTCCCGCCTGTCGTCTCTCTCACGATCCAGCATTCCCTTAACTCTGCGAGCAATCCCTACCACCTGCTGAAATGAAATATCCGACTCTTCCTCCCGAGCCATGCTAAACCGAATATCACGCCTGAGGGCCTCGATGAATCTGCGAACACGCTCTCTAACTGTAGCAACCAAAGTAGGTGCATGCCTTGCCAAATCACTGAACCTGACGGCATACTGTGATACTGACATAGTGCCCAGGCACAGCCGCTCAAACTCTGCACGACATGCATCTCGGAGGGACTGAGGTACAAACTCACTTAAGAACATCTTTGAAAATTGACCCCATGTAAGTGAAGATCACTCGGTCGGGCTACCCAACTCATATGCCTGCCACCACTGATAAGCCGCTCCCCTGAGCTGGAACGTAACGAAAGCAATCCTGCTCGTCTCCACAATACCCATAGTACGAAGAATGCGGTGACACTCCTCCAGGAAACACTGGGCATCATCTGTCACCAATCCACTGAAGGTAGGAGGGTGGTACTTCTTATACCTCTCGAGTCTAAGTTGTTCCTCCTCAGATGTTGTTGTCCTAACCACGGGCGGAACTGGGATTCCAGGCTGTGCTGCCATGACACCTGGAACCTGACCAACCTGATCTCGTTGCTCCGGAGTATGGGCGACAGGAGTCTGAGCTCCTCCCCCGCCCTGTGAAGTAGCTGGTGCACCCGGAATCCATCCAACCTGAGTTAAGGTACCAATCACATCCCAGAACTGTGCCAAGCTCTCCTGAAGACCGGGTGTAACAACAGGCGCCTCCGGTCCCCCAACGGGAACTCTCAGCGGCTCCTCAACGGCTACTCTGGTAGGTGCTCTAGCTGTGGCACGTGCCCCTCGTCGACCTCTGCCTCTACCTCAGCCCCTGGTGGCATCTGCTCCGGGGGTAACATCCTTAGAATCTACAGCTCGCGTCCTCACCATCTGTGAGAGAATGGAATGATAAATTTCAAACTTCAAGATCAATGAACTCGCACGAGAGGAAGGAAGGAAGTGAAGTTATCCTAATAGTTCTGTAGCCTCTCGAAGATAAGTACAGACGTCTCTATACCGATCCGCAAGACTCTACTAACCTCGCTTATGACTCGTAGCACCTATGAATCTAGGGATCTGATACAAACTTGTCACGACCCAAATCTCCCTCTGTTGGGTATCGTAATGGCACCTAGTCTTAAGGACTAGGTAAGCCTAATAATCAGGAATAACAACAATAATAAATAGGATCTAATGCTTCTCTGAAATAAATAATTCTTTACACATTTTATATTCCCAAAACCCGGAAGTACAAGTCATAAGCTTTTAAGAATTTACACTAAACTCCTAAGAATACCACTGTTCAGAAATAAGTGCAACAGTGCACACAAAAGATAAGATGGTGACTCCGAAACCGCGAACGCTGAAATGGTTTTACCTTGAGTCTCCAACACAGCAATCGCGCTACTATCAATCACTCGTCCGGCTATGCGAAAATCTGGAATCTGCACAAAAATGTGCAGAAGAGTAGTATGAGCACACCACAGCGGTGCGCAGTAAGTATCAAGACTAACCTCGGTGAAGTAGTGACCAGGACTAGTCAAGACACCCATGTCTAATAAAACTGAACAAGTATCAATATAGGAATCAGGGAAATAAAGATATACATAAAGGCTACTCAATATAGCTAACAAGACAGTGAATTCGATAAAGAAGGAAAACAATAAGTATCAGCGAAAATCATGAAGTAACACAAAGACTGAATAAATCACAGACAAATCCGGGATGTAAATATACAACATGAGCATGTAATGACTCAACAACTTCATCCATTTCTACATCAAATTCATAGTCATCTCCACGAGGTTCCGAACCTCGGACAAATCATCATTTACGGGTCCCAATATCCGAACCCTAACACTTGGAATCTTGCGCCCTCATTCGAGTACTAACTGCACGGTCGACTCACGTGCCAATTGGTTCATTCCCACCCATACGGTAAGCACAACAAGAGTATCTATATTTGACAACAACAAGGAGTCCTGAATCCATTAATAGTACTTAATTACGTGTATGCTTGTGCAGGTGTCCTAACCTGATTTCAACAAACAATAGACATAAGTAAAACAAAGGGGAAACACGTACATTTTCATCTCATAAATTTCCACACGAATGAAGTCACACGGTAAGTGTTCTAGTACACAATATCAACAACAAGGAATGCCCCCAGGCCAACAAAATTATCACAAACAATCCCTGCCATATCCCACTTTGTCACGCCATGTGTGCAATATTAAAGTATATGCCCGCCTTGTTTTGCCACACATGCATAAACATGTTCCCACTTTGTCACACCACATGCGCATCACTCAATCTCGTATCCCGCCTTATCACGCTGCATGTGCAATATAAGTAGTAAACACGGCACGACAGAAACCTCATGAAAATCCCCATATCAACAATCGCACGAAAGAAGCCTCGTGCATCACCACAACCAGTACAACAACAACAACACGGGCAACAGTTCGGAATACAATTAATACATCAACTCAATAACCTTCGATCACAAGATAGGCAAAACTAGTTCACGAGAAATAAACATAATAAGGAGAGCTAGGCATATTAAGAAATCACTCCACAAGGAAGGAAAATAGCATGTAACAGCCGCACCTAATTATACAGGTGAACAATAAAAAATCAACACAAATCTGATAACTCCATATAAGGCAAGTCACGAAGGTATAGAATATCTAAACTTCCTTTAAGGTTGAGCAGTTACGAGAATATTCAACAATTTCCACTTAAGGACAAGCAGGAGAAAATAATCATAACTTCATTTAAGACCAAAATAATTATAGTTTGAGATGAAGATAATTGCAAATATGAGATATGCACTTAGATATAGCATGACAGTAAAGGAAATAAACCTTCAGATAAGTCAATTAGGAGTCAAGTAGGCAATAGGAGTAAATCCAAAATTAAGAACTTCCACATTTAAGCAAATAAAGATGACACTAGAAATTAGGATATTCAATCATGCTAAGGACACTTCATACTCCGGGAATATAAGGATCTAAGATTCCTAAAGTGTCAACTTTCCACAAATAAGTCTGAGCATGTGCTCGTCACCTCGCGTACACGGACTACAATCAACATAGAAGACTCAAATCCTAAGGGGTAATTCCCCCACACAAGGTTAGGCAAGATACTTACCTCAAAGACGACAACCCGGTACTCAAAAATAGACTTCTCGGGCGGGAAGGCCTCCGGACGGCTCAAAATCAACTAAAACAACTTCAAAATACATATAAAACGTATAAGGAACGATTCCGAATAATAAGGTTTCAATCTTTGCAAATTTATAAAAATCGACCCAAATGTTGACCCCCGGGCCCGCACCTCGGAACCCGACAAATTTTATAAATTCCGATTACCCATTCCGATACAAGTTCACCCATACCAAATTTATCCAATTCCGATAATATCTGGTCATTCGAATCATGAATTTTAATTTTTGAAGTTTTCTTTCAAAACTCACAATCCCCTCACCCCAAAACACAATTTAAATGATAAAAAAAAACTAATTCATGAAATATATTTAATTCTAGTAAAAGAGCACTTACCCATTCGATTTGTGTGAAAATCCCACAAGGAATCGCCCAAAACCGAGTTCTAGAAGTCAAAATATGTTTCAAATGGTGAAACCCCCGATTTTGGAAACTTATAATCTGCCCAGGTTTTTAAAGCATCGCGATCGCGTGAAATTTTTTGCGATCGCATAGAGGAAAAATATCACAGGTCAAAAATGCTCTACGCGATTGCGGAATAGCTTATGTTATCGCGTATAAGGAGCAGGCTGGCTTCCGCGATCGCGGATGGATTCCTGCGAACGCGTAGAAGAAAAATTGGTCATTTCAAATTTACACTATGTGATCGCGTCTAAGGCTATGTGATTGCATAGAAGGGAGGGACAGCAGACATAACAGCAGCAAAAAAACAGATTTTTTTCTAAGTTTCAACACCCCGACGCCTATCCGAAACACACCCGAGCCCTCATGGCTCAAAACTATATGTGCACACAATCTCTACAACATTCTACGGACTTATTCGAGTAATTATACCACCAAAATAACGTCAAAAACAATGAATTAAGCCCCAAAATTAATGAAATTCTTAAAACGTCTTTATACTTCAATTGTTTTTTCCATTTTGATCTGAATCACGCCAAACGAAGTCCGTTTATTTCCAAATTTCACAGATAACACATATAAAACATGTTGAACCTGTTCCAGGCTCCGGAACCAAGATACGGGCTCGATACCATAGGTTTCACCTCAAATTTCATTTTCAAAAAACCTTTATATTTTTCAAAAAATAATTTTTCTTTAAAAATTCATTTCTCAGACTTGGGACCTCGGAATTCGATTCCAGGCATACGCGCACGTCCCATATTTTTCTACGGACCCTCCGGGATCGTCCAATCACAGGTCCGGGTCCGTTTACCAAAAACGTTGACTGAAGTCAACTTTATTCAAATTTCAAATACAAAATTATTATTTTAATCAATTTTTCACATAAAGGCTTCCCTGCTACACGTCCGGGATGCACACGTTAATCGAGGTGAGATAGAAGGAGGTTTTCACGACCTCGGAACACAGAATTAGCTAGAAATATACGGGATGACCTTTTGGGTCATCACATAGGCTAACACAGAAAATCACCCAGACATTCTCCTCACCCCACACTCCAAATTGTGCAATGTCTTCAATGCACACTGAAAATAACAAGAGGGTAAAAGAAACTCCCTGGTAGGCCAATGACCGAAGTATTAGCAGCTCAAGCTCAGACTTCTCCCACGTATAATTCTTTGTGCTGGTACCTCGCACTCAGTTTCAACTGCATGCTCGCTTTTGCACATGCCTATTGGCTTTGAATCCATCCTCCTATTCCTACAAAATACAAAAATAATACTACAAAAAAAAAATAACACAATAAAATATAAAATAAACAAAAGAAAAATTAAAAAATAAAATTGGGTTTCCTCCTAACAAGCGCTTGATTTAACGTCGCGGTACAACGCCATCACTTTCACCATTTTTCCTTCCACTTTGAGGATATGAATTGCGCCCCCAATTTTGCATCAATTTTTCTGTCATATTCATTGGGCGGTGGTGTGAAAATAGAGGAACCAAGCAACAGATATCGCATCTTGCACTTTTTGGCCCTTAAGTGAGGAATGTCATCTTGCCTTTTTGGTGTTGTAAATTTTAGAATATAAGGGTCTTGTTCTTCATCTATACATCTCTCTGAAGGCTCGATCTCTATGTCTCCATCTAAACACAATGTAGAAAAATAATTAGAATGAGGACCAACACTCCTCAACTCTCAAACTGTATTATTTTTTACATCCTCAATAATATATACTTCCTCAACCTCAGTATCATCCACAAGAACATGGTCTAATAATTAGTGTTCTCATTTTAGCTTCTCAATTTGGCCTAGAAGATATTTTTGAGCTTCACACAACTCATCAATAAATTGTTGGAAATTACATGCATCAACCTTTGCACTTAATTGAGCCTCCAAGTCGCGAATAGAACTGCCAAATTGGTCGATCTCTTGTCTCAATTCAGCTCTTTCTTCTATAAAGTGTTGCATCTCATTTGTAATTTTCTCACGGAAACCTCCATATTCCTCTAATAATTTCATGTGCATATCAAGAATGCGAACATCATCTTCCACATCATCCAATTCGTTACTCCTGTCAAACTCGCAAGAATTATTAGAATCAACATACGAAGGGATTAGAGCAGGATAACAACACTTGGGACAATTATTCTAATTTCCACCACAAATAGTACAGGATTGAGATAGTGCACACAATTCGGTATTGAGAATATTTCTACAATATTGCCACAAGTGGGTTCATTTTACAATATGGACAAGGATCAAAAAAATAAGAATACTTACTATCCCACCACTTTTTATTCAAAGATTCCATGTAAAAAAAATCTAATACAAACTACATTAAACTAAAATTAAAAATTTAAATAGATAAAAAGTAAAAATCTAATCTAGTAAAATAGTTAATTTCTAAGTCTTCGGCAACGGCGCCAAAAACTTGTTGCTCCCAAAGTCACACGTAAGTATACATGGTCTTACAAGTAATATAGAATTGTAAGTCTAGATATCGTACCTACAGAGACTTGTAATTAACTATCAACTAAGTTAAACCAAACAATTAATCTATTCAAGCGAATCCAAACGTATGAATATTTAACTGAAATTAATCTAGAGTAACAAATTAAGAGATTAAAGAAAACAACGACAAGCTTAAAGACGAATTCAATGGAAGTGATTATTCTAGAGCTATGGGTTAGCTAACAATCCCGTTGAGTTTTTCACTTAAATGGTCTAATTAATTTATCTGGTTTATTGGTTGATAGTGTTAATATTGCTCGCAGCCTTCTCCCGAAGTACTACTCGCCTATTCAAGCTAATCTAACGCCTATATTCCTATGGAATTAGAACTAACAAGAACGCATTAACAATTCTTGTATAGTAACCAAGCAAGGCGATTAGGTATATTCCTATCCTAACCGCAAATCCGCTTCCACTCAGAGTTAAGATCTTGCTCTACTCAATCTTATATGCAATCTAGAATTTCCTCTCCCGAGCTCAACATAGATTAGTAGATAGTATTTAATTGGTGATCAAGCAATCAAATAATTAAGCATAAGATTGAATAAATAAACTAATATGATAAAATAATAAGAACAATTCAAGCTTCAAACTACAATGTTCATGTAGCACACAAACATCTAGAACTAATAAATTATGAAATTAAAAGAAGACAAGAGAAGAAAAACTAGTTAGAAGCCTCGTCCAAGCTACTAGAAAATGGGCCTATGGCAGCAGTTTCTTAGCAACGGTTCACAATCGTTGCCATAGATAGGATATAGTAACGGTTACAACCATTACCATAGCACTTGGGTGATATTGTCACACTATAACTATCAAACTGTTCCAATTGTAGTGGAACAGTTGCCATAGATTATATTTACGCAACGGTCCTTAAACCGTTCCAATAGACGGATATATGGGAACCGTCGCTTCCTTGCTTTAAGCGAGAAGCGAAGCAAAATGCCCAGTCCATCGTTTCATGCATCAAAAGCAATTCGGGTAAGAAAAGCAACCCCTTCTCTGTAGAGCGAGAAGCGGTGAAGCGGGAAGAAGCGAGAGAAGCGTCCGCTTCTTTGTTTAAAATACCAAAAGCCCTATTTTTGTTAAAAACGTGGCTTCTAAACAGTCTAGACTTATTCAAGACTTCAACGGGTATGTACTGCACTTTTGTTTTTCATTCTTCTTCTTCTTCTTCTGTTTCTTTTTCTTTTTCTTTTTCTTTCTAAACGTCCAAAAAGCGCCGAAATGCTGGCGAATGAAAAAAATTCTGCCCAAATTTTTTCAGTTTCTGCCCAATTTTTATATCCTTTATTCTTAGTTTTTAAATTCCGTTTTACTTCAAAAAAATGAGTGCTTCGCTTCTCGCTTCTCGCTTCTCGTGAAATGGGGGTTGTCGCTTTTCTTCGCTTCACGCTCTTCACAACACTGCTCACAGTAGTAAAAGTTTTAAACCATTACTCCCACACAATGTACATTGAAATCAGTGTAAAGAAGAAAAACCTCGACAGGAAGCTGACAACTCTTTTTATTTTCAATTTTCATTGGTAAATTAACAAACACAAGAGTTGAGGAATAACAAAAGTGGCACAGCGAAACAGACACTTGTGAAATGCGACGCGCGTTTATTCGTACAGAATGAATCGCATTCGCTTGAATTGTGGTAGATGCTGCCTGAATTCTGCTCCTAATGGGAGTCTATTATTAACAATCTAAAGAGCTACTGATGCAATATGAGAAATATATATATATGGATGATGTACTAGCACCAACTTGTATAGAAAATGAAATACTCATGTGTATGGCTTTTTGGTGCAACCTAGAGGATGTTAGAGATGCGAATAGCATGCTTGATTTCTTAGATTCACTACACAACTATAGATGTCAACCAGAAACTACTTTCATTCCTATTATATCCAACATCAACTCGTCAACTCTCCAAGTCATGTTGAACTTTCGTTGACACTAAGAACAGATCTTTTCTCTAATGATTTTATAATTCTTTCTCAATGCAAAAACTGCTTTACTATTTGTAACTCTTTGACTTCATCCCCTTTCAGTTTTGCTCATGTCAAATTAGTATGTACCTTGTTTTATTGAGTTAATTTTGTTGATTACTTTTGTCATATAAGATTTTCATGGATAATGTTGATAAAAGTTGGATGCATCTCCTAAGATGGACAGATGAGTATATACGTGGAGTGAATGATTTCCTTGATAAGGCATTTGAACGAGCTTCCCAAGGAAATAAAATATTATGCCCTTGCAAAAAGTGCATTAATCGCTATTGGCATTATAAAAATGTGGTGGAAGATCACTTGGTCGTTAATGGCTTTGTTGATGGTTACACCGAGTGGGTTTTCCATGGTGAAGGATTTTCCTCTAGAATTACACCTCATCAAAGCAATAATGATGAAGGTTCTAACATGCGTGATGATATTGATGGATTACTTCATGATACATTCAGAACTGTAGAAAGTGAGTCGGTACAAGAAGAAGAGATGAGAGAGGCTCGATCTGAAGATGCTAAGATATTTTTTAAATTATTAGAGGACGGGAAACAAGAGTTGTATCCCGCGTGTGAAAACTTCAGTAAACTGAGTTTCACCATCTGGTTGTACTTGCTTAAGTCTTTACATGGGTTGAGTAATGTAGCCTTTTCAGACTTGTTAGAGTTGTTAAAAGAGGCATTTCCCTTTGCTAAGCTACCATAGTCTTTCAACAAGGCTAAAAATATGATAAAGATTTGGGTCTTCATTATGAAAAAATACATACATGCCCTAATAATTGCATGTTATTTTGGAATGACAAAGTAGAGGCCGATAATTGCTCTGTTTGTGGGTCTTCTAGATGGAAAAGTTCTAATCGTGCCTTGACTAATACAAGTTCTAAAGTTCCTGTAAAGGTTTTAAGGTACTTTCCCTTGAAGCCTAGGATTCATAGGATATTCATGTGTCCTGAAACAGCTACTGCAACGAGATGGCATGCTAATGAACGACCTAATGATGGGAATATGAGGCATCCTGCTGATGGAGAAGCTTGGAAGGATTTTGATTCTCTGCATCCTGACTTCTCCAAAGATCCACGTAGTTTTAGGTTGGGTCTTTCAAGTGATGGTTTCAACCCATTTCGAACCATGAGCATTTCTCATAGCACGTGGCTTGTCATGTTAATGAACTACAATTTATCACCATGGATTTGCATGAAGCCAGAATATATCATGTTGTCAATGATCATTCTAGGTCCTTCATCTCCAGGAATGATATAGATGTGTACTTACAAGCACTTATTGCAGAATTGAAGGAACTATGGGAAACTTGGATAGAAACATATGATGCTGAGACAAAGCAAACATTTCAAATGTGTACAGCCTTGTTGTGGACAGTTTGTGATTTTGCAGCAATAGCAATGCATTCAGGATGGAGCACCAAGAGGAGGTTGGCATGCCCCACTTGTAATTATGACACATGCTCTTTATATCTCAAGCTCACAATTTATTTCAACAATTTCAGAGTCCATTTTTTCAAGATCTCTTCGCCTTATACCTTACTACATACGTTGCCCAAGAGTGTTTCATTGTCCTTGATTAGGTTGGGTAATTTTTTTAAAGCCATATGTAGTAAGGTATAAGGCGAAGAGATCTTGAAAAAATGGACTCTGAAATTGTTGAAATAAATTGTGAGCTTGAAAAGATTTTTCATCCAACATTTTTCGATATAGTGCCATATTTTTCTATTCATTTGGTGAATGAAATTAAGCTTGGGGGTCCAGCTCATCTTCGTTGGATGTATTCTATTGAGAGGAACCTATTAAATACAAGGCATTTGTTTGTAATCGATCTTGTCCAGAAGCATCGATAGTAGAGGGATTTTTGGCAGAAGAGTGTTTGACTTTTTGTTCAAGATACCTACATGATAGTGTGAAGACAAGATTCAGTAGATACCCAACTATAAATGATGAGTGCATTCAAAATTTGTCATCTATATTCCCTGTTATAGGCCATTCAATTGGAAGTAAGAAGAAAAATATTTTTCATATGGATCCATAGTTATGTTATGAAGCACATCGATATGTTATGTTCAATACTGGGGATGAACAAGTGGAAAAGTTTATCGAGTAAGATAAACTATATAACACTTATTCTATACTTCATTTTTTTATGATATTATTGATCTTGAAATATTCAGGATTGCAGGGAACATAAAAATTTAATTGGTAATCGCAGTAGATCAAATGCATGGGAAAGGGCAAGAAATCATAGTCGGGAATTCAGCAATTGGTTTGCTGAGAAAGTTAAAAATATTGAAGTGCCCGATTGATGGGTTAGTATTTTGTTTTGATGATCTAACAAACTTTTATGTAAAGAACCAGATAAAGGACCTGATGCATAACCAGCACAACCAGTCAGCATAGACTCACAAGAAATTTGGGCAGTGTACATCTCACAAGGAACATGCTAGGGACCTGATCCCTTGATAGACTCATAGACGAAAGTACAGGGTCAACTTTACAGCTGTAAAAAGCTGTGACAGAAAAGTGACTGTCTGCAACTGTACACGCTACAGTGCAGCAGTCACTTCCCATTGTTGTGAAGTGTACCTTAAAGATTTGGAACATCCTTCTTGGAATGTAGTAAGGTCTTTAATATCTTGTTTGAAGACAAACAAGATATTCACTTGGGCATTTACTACATTCTTCATAGCATTGAAGATCTACTCCATTGTTGAAGGCTCAAGTGTGTCAAGAACAAGAAGACAACTCCACTACGAACCAGTTCCACCACGAGTATATGTGTGTCCTTAGTTGAGTTGTAATATTGTGTTTTGTTCTTCATTGTAACTCCTATCTTGCTTTCTTAGAAGCTTTGTTTTAGGAAACTCAAAATCATAAACCATCCGTGTTTGTGTTGTGACTAGTGTAGTCATAAGTTAAAGTCTTTGTAACTAGTGAGTAACAAAGTGGCTTGTAATAAGTGTATTGCAAGTTAGTGTGTTGAAGTCTTTGTAAGAGAGTCATTACAAAGTGGCTTGTAATAGTTGAGATTACAAGTTAGTAAAGTTGAAATCCTACCAGTGTAGGTCGTGGTTTTTGTCCCCTTGAGCCGGGATTTTTCCACGTAAAAATCCAGTATCTATTCTACTTGTTGTCTCTGTATATTTTTTAGGGGGTTGATAGAGGACCAGGTCGCCTTACTGTTTGGTTTTACAGTCTGTTACTTACGGTGGGAACTGATAGAGAACCGGGTTCTCTATACAGTTTGGTGGACGGTTAGTTTCTATCATTTGGTATCAAAGCAGGTTCTTTCTAAAAGGTTAACACCTAGAAAGGATCTCTAATGGCTGCTCCACCCAACTTTGAAGAAGGACAATCAACCTATAGACCCCCAAGATTCAACGGCCAATACTATGGTTGGTGGAAAACGAGAATGCATGACTTCATTATGGCTGAAGACTCCGAGCTTTGGGATGTGATTTGTGATGGTCTATTTGTCCCTATGAAGGCTATTGGATAGGGAACAAACACTGTTCCAAAGACAAGAAAAGAATACAATGGTGCTGACCGAAAAGCTGTTGAGAAGAACTTCAAGGCGAAGAAGATTCTTGTGTGTGGTATTGGACCAGACGAGTATAATTGCATCTCGGCATGTGAATCTGCCAAGGAAATCTTGGAAGCTCTTCAAACGGCTCACGAAGGGACTACTCAAGTAAAGCAATCCAAAATAGATATGTTGACAACTGAGTATGAACTCTTTAAAATGAAAGAGGATGAGTCCATTCAAGAGATGCATACCCGCTACACCTCCATAATCAATGAGCTCAATTCACTTAGTAAATTCATTCCAACCAACAAGCTAGTCCGGAAGAAACTTAGTGTTCTACCAGGTTCCTGGGAGAGCAAGGTTAATGCTATCACTAAAGCCAAAGACTTGCAGAAGCTGGCTATTGACGAGCTTATTGGAAATCTCAAAACTTATGAGATGAAAATAAAGAAGGATATCGAAAGAAGAGAGCCTAGGAAAGAGAAGAACCTAGTTCTCAAGGCTGCCAACAATGAGCACCTTTGTGAGCCGTTTGAAGATTTCCAAGGATTCAAGTGGTGATGAATCCGACATGGAGTATCTCACTCAAAGATTCCAAAAGACGATTCAAAGGAATGGTGGCATACCAAGAAGAGGCAGTTCGAGCAAGCCTAGAAACTATGATCTATGTCACAAGTGTGGAAATCTAGGACACTTTATCAAGGACTGTCCATTTCTAACGCAGGAGTCTTACAAGCACAATTCTGACAAAACTGTAAATAGGAACCAGGTTCCTAACAAACGATTCAGCCAAAAAAGTGCAGCTGATAATGTTGTGAATCAAGTTCTTGCTGCATGGGGAGACTCCTCTAGTGAATCAGAAGAGGAACCAGAAGCAGGAAACAGTTCCATGATGGCAGTAGATAACGAGGCCAAGGAGTATGAGTCAATCTTTGCACTCGTGGCCAAATCTGATGATGATGAGGTGGACAAGGAGGAAGATGAGGTAAGTTTTCTTGATGTTCAAAGAAGTTGAAAACCTACTATAAGAAAAAATTGATGTCCTTAGCAAACATGTTGATTGATGCCTATCATAGCCTCATTAATGAGAAAAATGATTTAATAAAAGAAATTGGTGACATAGATCAAGAGAGGGATGATATGGTAATTTCTATTGTAGACTTGAAGGAACAAGTGGAAGAAGTAACTAGAGAAAATAACTTGTTGAAAAACCAAACAAAAAAATGGATGGACAACACTCAAAAGGGAAAGGAAGTTGCAAGTGA
>MDKJ01080910.1:0-63057 GCA_005239525.1 Nicotiana knightiana
TTAATATATTTTGGTTGATTAATCTCGTTGTGTTCAACTACGTTCTTATTATAGTTGATTGAACGGGACCTTGATTAACTATTCCTATTTATTATGTATTTACTTGAGAAAGAGTTCATATTTAGGTAATTGCTTGAACAACATCATACCCGGAGTATAGACGAAAGTCATAATCGAGGGTTTAAAGGTTAGATTAGAGATAACGATACCTTGGGTGCAATCTAAAGTGAACTGTATTGCGATCTAGCTAGCGTAACTTGGGAGAGTGCGTTTAGTAAATTATCATCATAACTTGAGAGAGATTGATGATAGTTAGAGCGTTCATGATTGACAGAGATAGCCAATTAAACTATAAGAATTATCCAAGGAAGAACTCACTAACGGGGGAAACCACAACCTTAGACCCTTTCTTATCATTGTTACATTAAATTGTTAGTTGACTGCTAGTTCATTATTAGTGATTGTAGAATTAGTTAAACATCACCCAATTGATATTCAAAGTCTTGAGAAACCTTATTAAATAACAGTTTAGTATTTTATAGACTCAATTGATACGTAAAAATTCCCTGTGGGATCGACTTTGGGTATAAGACATAGTTGAGCGTGATCAAGTGATAATAGAAATATAGTTCTATGGTCTTCCACTATTAATTTTAAGTGAGTATAAATTTACGCATCGACTTTAGGTATTCCTCCATATCGGATAAATTTATTGCAAGCTCACTAGGTGAAATACTAGTTATTGATATCATGTACTTACTCTCCATCTAAGTATACATGCTGCATCAATAGAACTAGAGCTATAAATTATGATGTTTACTTGACTTAAATTAACAGTATACTCTCCATTTGAGTTGGGTCCGTCTTAATTTATTGGAGCGAATAATCTAGCATTGCATGTATATGTTGCATGAACAGTTCTTTTCCCATCGAAATTTGCTATTCAAGGTGCATAAATATATGTGTGTAGTGCGTTTGAAATTTTTATATTAAATGATTTTATACAATTAACTAAAAATAACAGTTTTCTCTCCGTCTGAGTTGGTTCTGTTTCTTTTTGGATTTTATAATTCTTACATTATATAATATACTTTGCATGAATGATTGTTTTCATGTATGCATATATATATATATATATATATATATATATATATATATATAAAATGCAGTCTAAATTTTATTATTCAATATTAATTAACTTATTATGAGCTATTTAGTGTTGGATATCTCAACTCCACAATGACTTCATGTAGTTTGTCGTATCACTTGTCAAAAAATTTCTTTGGTCGTGATGAGACATTAATTTGATGGATGCCATGTATGTACCATTTTCTATAAGGAATTTAATTCCAGTTTTTGAGCAAAATAAAAGATGAATATTTAATTTATTTTAGAATAACTCTTGTGTTATTGAGCTTAATAAATATTCTATCTCTTGTGGTACATGGATGCATGAACATGTTATTGTTAATGTCGATCTCCTGAACTGAACAATATTAGTCTACCTTATAAGAGAAAATGTTCTTCAAAATTGAGTGAAACTTATCTGTGCACTTACGTCTAAGTAATAATTATCTAGATAGAATTTTAGTTGGTCAATAATTAACCTTAAGGTTCATTGAAAGAAAAGGCACTACCAACTTATGGATCATGTTTAGAAGAAAATATGACTAAGAGAAATTTATGTTCCTAAGGAAAGAGAGCTGGTGATAACTTAGAATTAATCCATTTTTTATTGTACTGTCTAATGAATATATAGGCAAGAGGTGGTTTTGAGTATTTTTATGATATTCATAAATGATTACTCGGACTATGAATATATTTATTTGATGCACCGTAAGTCTGAATGCTTTGAATAATTTGAGGATTTTAAGGCTTGATACGGAGAAGCACAATAAAAATATATTAAATTACTACGATCTGATCGTAAGTGGCTAGCACTTCTCTACAAAGTTCATTAGTTACTTATCAAAATAGAAGGTTATATCTCAATTGTCTATAGATACTCCATAATAGAGTGGTTTAATAGAGAGAAGAATTAGGACTCTTATGGAGATGTTTAGATTAATGGTGAGTTATTCTGATTTAGTGAATATGCCTTAAAAACTGCAATTACATTATGATTTTAGGTCTTTCTAAGTCAGTATGTTGGACCCCATAGAATTGTTGACTTAACGTAAGTCAGGTCTGTGGCAAGTTCGGATATGGAATTGTCCAATATATATATATATATATATATACATACACTGAAAGGGAAAATGGATAAAATAAAATCAAAGATGAATGTTTACACGTTTATTGGATATCCAAGGGAACGAAAGGAGGTTTATTTTATTTTTCTAAAGAAAAGAAGATAATTGTTAGCAAAAAAAATACTAGTTCTGTATAATAGGATAATTTAATAAACTATATTCCAAGAAGTAAACTAGTTTTACAGGAACTAAGCAAAGAAATAACAAATGAATCATCTAAAAATTCAAACGCTCAAGAACATACAACCCTATATGTCGGAATTGACGTTTTGTTGCATTTAAATAGTGGGAGAAGAGTTAATAGACAATTTTTTTACTACCTCCAAGTAGTAGAGTGATGTTGAGCAGAGAACACTACAGGAAAAACTCGTTAATATTTCAATACTGTAAGGTAATGAAGATAATATTTGTAGTACTTCGTGGTAGTGGGAGAATAGTAAGGAAAATCATAATTTGGCATGTAATCTTGGGAGAGTTTCATAACAAGATCCCTGAAGAGCTTAATACCGAACTAGTTAGTTACGACAAAGCACTACTATACAAAGATTGTATTTGGAAATAATTTGACAAGTTTCTTTTAGCAAAAGCTTATTGGCAGAGACTTTTAATGGTCGTGCAAAAGGATAGTTGTGAAAGTTATAGATGCATGGTTGTGAGTCTAAGTGGAAGATTGTCAGGGCATATACTATTAACCATGCATTTAGACATATTATATTCTAATAATTGTCATGGTTAAAAGTTTAAGTAGGAGATAATTGGGATATATATTATTAACCATGAATTTTGGTTTGGATATAGTATTTATTATGGAACAATTGTTTACTCAATTTTACCAAAGTGTTAAATCGATTATATATTCGTCTGTGTCCTTTACTTATATAGTAGATGATTTAGTGTATAGAGTTTAGCTTATACACGAAAGAATAAATCATCGGTTCTTATAACTATAATATCATGTTCATAATCTAATGATGTAATTGGACAAACCAGCAGGAATGATGGTAGCACAAGAGTAAATATAATTTATCTTGATTATGGGAATGGTTTAATTATGACTTCTTATGCTAGTACATTTTTTATGTATTGAACGGACCAGGTAGAGATAAGTATTTTATACTAACTTAATAAAATAACTTCTCTTGTCACTAAATGTACTTATACTCTTAATCTTGATATAATTATTATTAGTTGTGTATATTATTTGTTGTTTTTATTTATTAAAAGGCAAGATTCTTTTGTGGGTCAATTGTAACGACTCGGCCGGTCGTTTCGAGAGTTATAGCCCAGTTCCCTTATTTTTTACTTCTTTTGTGTTCTACAGCCGTATTATGTCTTACCGGTTTTGTTGATTCGGGTTCTGAGTAATTTCGGAATGAATTGAGACACTTAGTCTCTTAATTGGAATCTTAAGTTGGAAAAGTCAACCGGATGTTGACTTATATGTAAACGGCCTCGGACTTGAAGTTTGGTGGTTCCGTTAGCTCTGTTAGGTGATTTTGGACTTAGGAGCGTGTCCGGAATGTGATTTGGAGGTCCGTAGTAGAATTAGGCTTGAATTGGCGAAAGTTGGAATTTTAGCGATTTTTGCCGGCAGTGGAAATTTTGATGTCGGGGTTGGATTCAATTACGGAAGTTGGAGTAGGTTCGTGGTTTCAGTTATGACTCGTGTGCAAAATTTGAGGTCAATCAGACATGATTCGATAGGTTTCGGCGTCATTTCTAGAATTTGGAAATCTTAAAGTTCATTAGGCTTGAATCAGTGTGTAATTCGTGTTTTGATGTTATTTGAGGTGGTTTGAGGATTTGATTAAGTTCGTGTGATGTTTTAGGACTTGATGGTATGTTTGGTTGAGGTCCCGGAGGCCTCATGTGAGTTTCGGGTGGTTAACGGATCATTTACGGCCTTTGAGTAATAGCTGATGTGTGCTGCTGCATTTCTTCTAGTTTCCTTATACACGATCGCAAGAGTGGGAGCGCGACCACGATCGCGTAGGTCTATTGAGGGAAGCTGAAAAATTATTCTATGTGATCGCCAGTTGAGGCCCGCGACCGCGAAGGCTGGTGAGTTTGGCTATCGTAAACGTGAGGTGAATTCCGTGTTCGCGAAGAGGAGAAGAGACAACTGTGTGTCACACGTTTGTTCTTCGCGATCGCGTGAGGTGAGACATGACCGCGTAGGGTGGAGGAAGTTGTGGTATGCGTTTGCGTGGAGGTCTCCGTGCGTAAGGTAAGTTGAGGGGCAGTCTATTTTGTGCTTCACGATCGCGAGGCAATTTCCGCGATCACGATTAAGGATCACTGGGAAAACAATATTAATTTCAAAAATGAGGGTTTGAACCCATTTTTCATATTTTGAGATAGAGAACACGGATTTGGACGATTCTTGAAGGGATTTTCGTGGATTTGATTGGGGTAAGTGATCCTTACTTTATTTTGGTTAAATCCCATGATTACATCTTTAATTTTATCATCTAATTTGTGATTTGGGGTGAGAAATTGTGGAAAAAAGAGGAAGAACTCTTGAGTTAGAATTTTGAGGTTTTGAATGGGATTTTGTTATCAGATTTGAGTAAATTTGGTAGTGAGTGAATGAGCTTCCGGGTTTTGTGACTTTTGTCGGATTTCGAGATGTGGGCCCGGGGCCGGGTTCGGGCCGATTTCGGATTTTTTAGTAGAATATCATGTTTTCTTTGTGAAATTGATTCCTTTAGCCTATATTGATTACCTTGTATTGTTTGTGGCTAGATTCGGGGAATTTGGAGACCGATTCAAGGTGTAAGGGAATTTTAGAGTAGGATTTCTGCGCAGTTAGGGTAAGTAACAGTCTTAAATTTGGTTTTGAGGGTATGAAACCCCCAAATTTGGTATGATGTGACTATTTGGAGGTGACGCACATGCTAGGTGACAGGCGCGTGAGCGTACACCGTGAGGGATTGTGACTTGGTCCGTCCTGTGAGATTATAAAGTCGAATATCCATTGTTGCTTACATGTTTTCCTTGTCTTTTAGCAATTTGACTTCCATTCATGTTAGAAACCATGCTTAGGTTAGTATTAGTGCTGTAGAGACCCGAAAGGGTCGTGATACCTGTTGAACCTTCTTGCTTATTGTTATTGTACTCAGTCGTAGCATTTTTTGTATTTATACCTCAGTCTCTGTTATTCCCCATTGGTACATTATAGAATTCTGATTTGGGCTGATTCCCTTTCATTACAGAGGGCCGTGATACTAGAGAGATTCATGACTGAGTGAGGCCGAGCGCCTGTTTGTGAGGTATTGATATCGTATCACGTGAGTTGTCCATGCGAATCATGATGTTATACTTTAGCACGTGAGTTGTTCGTGCGGATTATAGCGCTTGGGGTATAGGAGCCCCTCCGAAGTCTGTATACCCCTAGTGAGCGCATGTACCTATTGAGTAAGTGTATTGAGGTCTGAGAGCAGAGTGTTGAGATTTTTGAGAGCTTGAGTGACGGTGCCCTAAGAGGTTGCATCTGTCTTCTTTGTTGCTGCATTTAGCTGATTCATGCTACTGTTCTGAACTCCTGGAAAATATTATAACTGGTTTTACTTGAATTTAGTAAATATGCAACTGATTTGACTCATATTGCTAGGATTGACTCATGTCTACTTTCGTTGTTGAAAATTACCGAAATGAACTTTGTTGTATAACTCGTCACTGCTTCTCAGTTCCTCATTTATATATGTTATTTGCTCAGTTGGTTATACTCGTGCTACACCCTGCACTTCATGTGCAGATCCAGGTGTGCACGGTCATGGAGGTCATTGAGTTTGTGCGCGATCGAGTATCAGAGACTATGAGGTAGCTTCCGGCGTCCGCAAACCTTGTCTCTCATTCTATGTTTTCCTTCTTTTATGTATTGATACTTAGACACTGTTTTTATTAGACTGGCTATCTAGATGCTCATGACTTGGTGACACCCTGATGTTTGGGGTTATCCTTCCGCATTATTTTTTTTTGAGACAAACTTCTGTATTTATGAAAATCCTGTTATGAAAAAGGCTTTGATTTATCTTTTATGAAATGTTGAAGTATTTTTGAAAATCGGCTTGCCTAGTACCACCGATAGGCGCCATCACGACATGTTACAGTTTTAGGTCGTGACATCAATATGCCTGATAAATTGGACAGTGATGATATACATTGGCGAAGTAATAGTTAGTTGAAGGAATCTGTGTTTCGGTCTAGAGATTAATGATATACCTTTATGAAATCTTATAAGTTTTCATGTGTAAACCCTGCAGGTGGATTTTTTATCCGTCACATGAAATAAGTTAAGCGAAAGTCTAAAGGAAATAATCAATGAATTAAATTGTCAGTAATTTAATTTACTTGATTAGTATCTGAATCTTAACACAAAGAGTTAAATAAGGTTTAATGAAAGAATTTTGATATTGAACTAAGGAGTGCAGTTACAAATTTTTAGTGGAATAATTCATAATTTATTATTGTAGTATTAATTCGGATATTTCGAATTAAGTCCATAATAGGAAGCCTCGTTAATTAAATACCGCGGTCCCTGTTGTTCCCGAATAATTAGGAATTAAATGGAATTATATTTCTTGGTGGAAAAAGAAGACCCAACAGATTTAGAAAAATATTTTAAACCCTAAAATTCGTGGCTATATAAAGAGGTCTTATTCCATAAGGAGACCAAGGTTTTTTTACTGCATGGTTTTCCTAGGAGAAATTCGTCCACACGAATTTCGCTAATTCCAAGTATTATTCGGGTCACATAGCAGAAGACCGTAGAAATGAAGGATGATCTTGTAGACAATTTTTGCCGTACTTAAAGGCTCTTTTCGCGATCGCAGTCACACTTAAAGAAATAAGTATCAATTTTATATTTAATTAAAATTTACGATTATGTGTTGTTTATATTATATTTAAATGGTCTTGGCTATTTACTTTCGCTGTTTATACCTGTTTTCCATCATTGAAAGCCTAAGTACTACTATTAGGAACATTTGCACTTAATTACCTAACATCGCAAGTTTTATAAAATATAATAACTCCTTGATTTTAGACTCTTATTTTCTCTCCTTCGGTCCGATGAGCCCATAGGTGTGTTAAATTGAGAGGAATTCCACCTCGTCACATATGATTAGCCTTAAAAATCACATTTTTTCCCTATTATAAGTACGAACTGTGTGCCATCATCTTTCTAGAAAATTGAATCAATTGGAATTAATAAAATAAAATAAGATAAAAAGCAAACGTGTTGAGACCGAGGAAGGAAAGGGATACATACATAAATATAAACGTTAAGATAGTAGAATTAGGCGATTCCTATACCCTCATTCCAAACTTTCGAATCTTATGTACGGAGCGAAATGCAAGAGGAGAGGATGGTTCTTACTTTGAAATGGAGTAATAAAATTCATGTGAGATCAATTGATCTCAACGTATATGACTTGGGGATTAATCTAGTTTAGTAATCTAACGGAGAGTGAGAGGAATAGGGCTAAAATATGGGGATCTTTCGCTGCTTCAGTCCAAGAAGATCAAATATCATAATCGCGAAAGAAATTGGGTACGAAAGAAAGGCTTTAATTCTGCTGTCAATGCCAATTTCTTCTCGCAGATAACATTCTCAACATGATTTCGAAGCCTCATTCATTCAGTATCTTGCCATTAATTGTCTTTAAGCTCCATGTTGGAGGGAGTTGAAACTTCTATATCAGATTGTGTATTCTGGAGATCCCCATATTAGTTTGATGTGGTTCATACAAATTACAAACCCCAGTCCAAAGCTTCACAACTTTTAGCTTGTTATAATTTTCAAAAGGAATGTTGTGTCTACAATAATGAACAAAGTGCTGAAAAAAAGGGCAGCCCGGTGCACAACACATCTCGCGTTTATGCAGGGTCACGCCCCAAAGAATGTGATGTAGAGAGCTTACCCTAATGCAAGCATCAGTGTCCGCTCGTAAAGAAAGTATTGAACTTTAGACATATTTACAAACTGACATCTAAAACTATATTTGTACTACCAGAATGTAATAAAGGTGTATGCATATATAAACTTTTTAAGTCGTCTTGTAAATGTAGTAGAAGAATTCTGTACAAGTCTTTATTCAAAAATCAATACATGAAAATACAAGTAGTGAGTAATAAAGGAATGCAATATCAATCAATCATTTAATCAACTACACTCGTACTAACAAATTAAAACTACTGCAAGGAACTATCTTATGAAAAAGTAAACAACAAAATCTACTCACTTAAACATGGGTTTCAAGTAATTCAACCTGATATAACTGAAAATTGGTCTCTCTGGGACAGTTATGAACTTGACTAGCCAACCAATTGGCCAAGATGCAGCCGCCAAACCAATGCAGATACCCCATTGCCCCCAATTCAATCTCTCTGTATCTGCAAACTTCTTCAAAAACTCCACCATCACCACTTGAAGAGCCAAAGTGATTCCAATGATTGCCACAAACAACTTGTTCTTGTGTATTCCCTCGAAAACATTCTTCTTCTCCAGATTTCGCGCATTGAATTCGTTGAACACTTGGCAAAGAACAAATGTGTTGAATATCGAAGTATCATTTACCCTCTTGTTGACACCAAAGATTGATTCGCCTTTGAATTGGAAGGTCAATAGAACAACAATCTGATACAAGGCCTGAGCCATTAGATTTCTCCACATAATGTTGGTGATAAGTGGCTCAGTCCTACCGACTGGTAGCTTCTTCATGAGTTCCTCGGTTGGCTTCTCTGTTGCAAGTGCTAGTGCCCCTAATGTGTCCATGATCAAATTTACCCATAACAATTGTACTGCTGTTAGTGGTACCTCACCAGCTGAAACGGCTGCTACAAAGTTGATCACAAGCGCCGCCACGTTTACTGTGAGCTGAAATTGGATGAATTTCTGAATGTTGTTATAGACACATCTTCCCCATTTCAGAACAGTGACAACTGAAGCAAAATTATCGTCCAAAATGACAATATCTGAACTCTCTTTAGCCACTTCAGTGCCCTGTATCCCCATAGAAAGTCCTATATCTGCCTCCTTTAAAGCTGGTGCATCATTCGTGCCATCACCTGTGACCGCGACCACATGACCTTTCTTTTTCAAGCACTGCACCATTAAAAGTTTGTCAAAAGGGGATGATCTTGCCATCACGCGAATCTTCTCCACTTTCTCCATCCGTTCTTCATCTGTTAAGTTGCGAAATTCCTCACCTTCTACGACTGCTCCTTCATCTACTGCCAGATTAGGATGAAGAATCCCACATTCTGTGGCTATCGCTTTTGCAGTGAACACATTGTCACCAGTGATCATCTTGATATTCACACCAGCATTTTGGCAATCTTCCACAGCTTTCTTTACACCAGGTCGACACGGATCTTTTAGGCCGATGAAGCCCAAAAGAATGAAAGAGTTGTCTGGAATACTTCCATGTATTTGTTCATGATTCTCCTGCTTTGTTTTTGGCAATTGCTTGTGTGCAAAGGCGATACATCGAAGGCTGCTGGCAGCCATTCCTTCAATTATCCGATCACATTCTTCCTTGTCTGATTTCTCTAGAGTTTTCATGTTCCCTTCTGCATCGTAGTAATGGGAGCACATTCTTGAAATCATCTCTGCAGCACCTTTCCAATGTGCATGAATTGTTCCATCAGTAATATTCTTGATTATTATCCCACTCTTCTTTTTCTCTGAGTTGAAAGCTTCCACGTGAAGAATGTTGAAATTTCTCTTGACTTGATCCATATCCATGTTCAGTTCCAGCACAGCCCATGAAAGAATAGCTTTTTCAGTAGGGCTGCCTGAGAACTCAAAGTTGGAACATGAATCGGTGGACTTGAAAACACTACCTGTAGTGTTTAATCCAACCGCTTGATGGAATAATTCAAGAACTTTGGCTGAAATTGATGACTGACTTTTTGCCTTTACGTGCTCTTTGCCTAAGAAAAATTTTGTGACAGTCATCTTATTTAATGTAAGAGTACCTGTTTTGTCTGTGCAAATTGTGGTGGCAGAGCCCATGGTCTCACAAGCAGAGAGTTTCCTCACCATTGCCTGATCTGCCATCATTCTCTTCATCGAATAAGCCAGAGTAAGTGTAACAGCTAAAGGCAAGCCTTCAGGAATCGCGACAACAACAATTGTAACAGCAGCAGCAACAATTCCCACCACAGCATTGATCACATCATCCGATGATGTCTTGCTACCGTTGAATTCCTTGTTCCCATTTTCATCTCGTGTGTTCCCGGTAAAGTATCGTACCAATAGGACAACAAGAACTAAGAAAGCAACTAGCAATCCAATTTTACCAATCGATGAAGTAAGCTTGTTGAGTCGCTCTTGAAGAGGTGTTTGCTCGTTAGAGTCACTGCTAATTTCGCTCATCATTTCACCCCAGGTCGTGTTCATGCCAACCGATGTCACAAGCATCATGCCATAGCCATCGACAACCTTAGTGCCAGAAATCAAGAATGGATTTTGGCTAAGGTTAATCTCGACATGATCACTTTCACCTGTCATGCTAGATTCATCTACTTGTAAAGAATGACCTTCTACCAAAATCCCATCAGCAGGAACTTGATCTCCAATCTTCAAGCAAATGACATCTCCTACCACAATTTCGAATATAGATATCTGTTGGCGCCTCCCCTTTCTAACAGCTTCTACTGGAATATTTTTGCTCACTTTGGATAGCTTATCAAATTGTCTGTTTTGTCTAAAATTACCGATAGACGAAACAGCGATGACAAGAAACACAGCGACGAAAATACTCCCTCCATCATACCATCCTTCTTTTGGTCCATGCTCCTTAATTCCAAATCCAAGAGACAAAGCAGCACAGAACAAAAGAATAATGATTGTGGGATCTTTGAAGGATTCCCAGACAAAGATGAAGAAACTTTTAGTAGGTGGCTTACGATACGTGTTGCTTCCAAAAGCTTCATGCCTACGTGAAATGTCTTCTAGATCTCCATTTATACCATTATTTGTGTCACTTTTGAGTGAAGTAGCAACACCGTGTACACCTCCAAGATTAGCAAGCTTGTCAACACTTTTATCTTTGACAAGCTTAGCTAGACTTGGCTGATCAGTGATTGAGAAAAAGGGGTGTTGAACTACATCAATGGAGATTGTATCGGTTGATACGCGGACTTTTCTTGGACTGTAGGCAGCTGCATGAGTATAAGATGGCACAAGGACAGGTGATAGTACCTTTGTGCTGGCCGTCTTATTTTTGAAAGCTCTCGAACAATAGATGGTAGCAAAAGCTAAGTGCCATTTCTTTTTGTTGGAGACATCAACTTCTGCTGGCAAATCAATTGCAATGTTCATGCAGATGTAATGCAAGTTTTCTTGAAACATCATGGACAATCTATGGAGTATTACTTACAACTAAGGAGGAATTAAGAGTGAGTGTTCGCGTTTGGAGGAAATGTTTATACCAAGAGTACTACGACAAAGAGAGCTTTACTTCAGGGAATTTAGGAGTATATAATAGTTGAATGATATAGAGGAACAAGAAGAGGACAAACTGAAAATGCTGAATTGTGTTTGCAACCGGATTGACTAATGACACATCCTCTTATAGAAGTAATGTTTGCCCCGTGTCCGCGTGAAGGAGTTCATTATAACGTCGGTCTGTTGACTTTCACCTATTGCAGTCATATTGCATCTTCGTTTCCACGCTATTGGTGTGTATGGGCTGCCTCTACTTTCCTTAAGACCTATAATCTGGTTCAGTGTATCAAATAATAAATAATATTGTAAATTTTTACAAATTACCTTAAATTAAGTATATGTAATTCACTAAGGGGTCGTTTGGTTTGGCAAGATATTTTTAATAAAATCTCATTATAAAATTCTATAAGCAATACCCTACTTGGTTTGTTTTACAAGAAATAATAATCGCTACATAATTTAGTACTGTGTTTTGTTAGACTTATTAAACACCGTATTGATAACACTTGCATACGTTAGGTAAGAATCTATAAATTATTTAATGCATGATATTATTTGAAATAAGGATGTGTGTATCAGCGGGAGATGAATACGAATAGCTACAGATTTAAACAACCCCCTTAAAGTAATCAATTCCTACATAATTAGTGCTTGAACTAAAAAAAAGTCCTAATTGTCTACCATAAGCATATATAGATTGAAAAAGAAAGAAAGCATATACCATAAGTATAATTTGGTATAATATATCGGATTATATTGATGATTAAACAAAATATTTATATTAAGATTAAAGCAAATAATAACTTAAACCCAATAAAAATGGATTAGAGTAAACTAATAAATAGGAGAACTGAGAGCTAACTCAAAGATATGTTATCTTGCGTCCTACATGGCCTCTAGTCCCAAGAGAGAGAAAACAAAACTTAAAATAAAAAGTAGGATAACTATTTTAAGACATAGTTACGTGGACTATGCAACTAAAGAAGTATACAAGTTTTTTACTCAAATTAATTATTCTTCTTATCTGATATTGAGCTATCAAACTTACTATAACGTTGATATATTTCTGTAGTCAAAACAGTTAAACTAATCATTCGATATATTTGAAGTCCAAATTTTTAATTATTAAACTTTTATTTCCGCTTAACTTGATAAATTAAATATCCATTTCATAATTTAACTATTGTTTTTATGCATCAATTGAGAAATTCATTAGTACTTAACAAACCCCAATGAAATAAAAGAGAAGAAACGCAGAAATTACAAAGGAAGCACAAGAGATTTCAGATTTTACGAATTAATTGATAATTACAGTGCGGAGTTTCCAGGATATTCACTGCAATAAACAACGTTATCTGAATATACGCTTTCCTGTATTCTTAAGTTTGCGTGGAGGTGCAACTGATATTTCTTGTTGCCCATAACTTGGCGGAGAGTATTCCTTTCGCATTTGTTCATCAACTTTCTACTCCCTTCGCTGTGATTTCCTTGGTATTCTGCGGAGAGAACTTATACATCCGATATTTGGATCAAATCGAATAATTTTGATATAGTTAAGTAATAGATTGATGTGCGAATATAAATTAATTAAGGGAAGTTACATGATATACCCATTTGTAAAATTTATTTTCATGGTTGTATACGGTTAAAATCGGCCTTGTCCGATTTTATGGTCTCGAGGACCTGCCTCGAGATTAGGGCCATATCGCAGCAAGTTCGGGCTCGAAGAGCACGGAGACTGAAGAATCGAGATCGGGTAAGATCGACATCGAGTAACGGAATAACGAGATATCCGCAATCGACCACAAATCTCGGCGGGAATCTCGAGATTGACAGAACCCTTAACGGTTATTGATATCAATCATGTATTTTGTTTCCGAAATTAGAGTTATACCTTCTTTAGGATTCCTCTACTATATAAAGAGGAACCCTGTTCATTTGTAAAGGGGAAGAATCACACACACGATTACTAAGAAATAATAATACTCTCTTAGTTGCCTACAATTCTTTACTGTTCTTCTTATTCTTGTTGTTCATAACGCTTGGTCTCGAGCCTATTCCAAATCAAGGTCGATAACCTGCAAACGTCACTGGTTTGATCCATTTTAATCGTTTTATTCATTTATCAATTTAGTCATTTATCAATTGGCATTGAGTAAGATCACATATCCTTATAACCGCATTACAAGTTTAATTGTTACTCGTATTTCGAGGTAAACAGTTTGGCGCCCACCGTGGGGCTAAAGATAATAGTGATTGTTCAGTGCTAATTCTGGTATAACGCACTATTTTACGCTTGTTTCTTGTCAAGAATTTTGTTTTCAGGTTGAAACATGTTAAACTCGCAAAACACATCTACACACGGTGACAACGGCCTCGGACTCCACGGAGAAAACGAGAATGTTATCACCCCAGGAATCGAGGTGCCGCAGGTTGACCTCGGAGGAGCACCGCCCGTCAACCCGGTTGATGCCGCAAGCCCAACAAAATTCCATTTCTCAGTTGCAAAATCAGCACCGGGCACCAAATAGAGCCGAACAAGAGGTTACTCGCCGTACCGAGCCAGTGCCTGAAAGATCGGGTAATAACACTTCGACAACTGATCCTGCTATAATGAGGATGCTCGAGAAGCTTACTAAGAGAATAGAATCGGGAGAGAAGAAAATCAAGGCCAACGACAAGAAGGTGGAAACTTATAACTCTCAAGTTGACCAGATACCGAGGGCACCACCGATCTTAAAGTGAATTGACTCCAAGAAGTTTGTGCAAACACCATTCCCTCCGAGTGCGGCTCCATATCCCATCCCGAAGAAGTTCCGTATGCCCCATATACCTAAATACAACGGGACCTCATACCCCAATGAGCACATTACTTCTTATACGTGCGCCATAAAAGGTAATGATTTGGAGGATGACGAAATCGAGTCTGTACTGCTAAAGAAATTCAGAGAGACCCTGTCAAAGGGAGCTATGATTTGGTATCACAACTTGCCACCGAACTCTATCGATTCCTTCGTCATGTTGGCGGATTCGTTTGTTAAGGCACACGCTGGGGCCATAAAGGTAGCAATGAGAAAATCGGATCTCTTTAGAGTAAAGCAGAGGGATAGCGAGATGCTAAGCGAGTTCGTATCTCGATTCCAAATGGAACGTATGGAATTACCACCAGTCACTGATGATTGGGCTGTTCAAGCTTTCACCCAAGGATTAAACGAGCGGAGTTCGATCACATCGCGCCATTTGAAACAGCACTTGATCGAGTACCCGGTTGTGATTTGGGAAAATGTTCACAATCGATATCAGTCAAGAATTAGGGTCGAGGACGACCAATTGGGAGCCCCTTCAGGTTCAGTACATACAAACCGGTCGATAGGTAAAAACCAGATAGATGTTGATAGAGAATCAAGGCCTAATAAATATCAGTATCAGCCGTATGTTTCAGATCGAAGGAATAACGATCCGGGACGCAAATCCGCCCGGAACAATCGAAGGGGTGACCGAGGGAAAAATCCTTAGGGACTAATGAGTAAAACTGGTTTCGACAAATATGCGGATCCCATAGAAGCGCCTCGATTATCGGAGTATAATTTCAGCGATGCATCGGGGATTGTATCGGCCATCAGAAGGATCAAAGACATCAGGTGGCCCAGACCTATACAGACCAATCCTTCAAAAAAGAACCCAAATTTAATGTGTATCATGGCACTCATGGCCATCAGACTGAATATTGTCGACAACTAGAGGAGGAGGTGGCTCGATTATTCAACGAAGGTCACTTTCGAGAATTCCTCAGTGATTAAGCCAAAAATCACTTCAAAAATAGAGACGCCAACAAAAAGAACGAGCAAGAAGAACCTCAGCATGTTATTCACATGATCGTCGGCGGGGTCGACATCCCACAAGGGCCCATATTCAAACGCACCAAGGTGTCGATCACCAGAGAAAAACAGATTCAAGACTATATCCCCGTTGGTAATTTCTATTTTGTTAAATAAAATTCAAGTTAAACGTGTTCTAGTGGACCAGGTAGCTTGGCAAACATAATCAGATCGAGGGTCGTAGAGCAGCTCGGCCTGCTAGACCAAATTGTACCTGCATCTCGAGTCCTGAACGACTTTAACATGGCTAGTGAAACAACGAAAGGGGAGATAATTCTACCAGTAAACGTGGCCGGAACCATCCAAGATACAAAATTCCATGTCATCGAAGGCGACATGAGATATAATGCACTCCTCGAAAGGCCTTGGATCCACAACATGAGGGCAGTACCGTCGACCCTTCACCAAATGATGAAGTTCCCAACAGTGGATGGTGTGAAAACAGTCTACGGGGAACAACACGCAGCAAAGGAAATGTTTGCGGTCGACGAGGTGACGCTGATACCAGCACCTCCGACCTCGAAAAAATTGAGCACCAAAGATAAGCAGATGACCAAATAGCAATTACCATCCCCAGCCTCAGCCGAATCGGAGAAACAGGTAATCGAGGAAGAAGAAGAGGATTTTTTCACTCCTCGAACTTTCGTGGCTCCCGAAGAATCGAATGCAACCAAGTCACCATTCGAAGAGCTGGAACAGGTGATACTGATCGAGTATCTACCCGAATGAAAGGTATACCTGGGAACAGGGTTAACCCCCGAACTCAGGAAAAAACTCATTCTATTTCTTATTGATAACATGGATTGCTTTGCATGGTCCCATTTAGATATAACAGGAATCCCACCGGAGATAACAACACATCGGCTGAGCCTGGATCCTAAGTTCAGGCTGATAAAGCAAAAGAGAAGGCCCCAATCCGAGGTAAAGCACGCCTTCATAAGGACTAGGTAACCAAACTTCTCAATATAGGGTCCATTCGGGAGTTAAAATATCCTGAATAGTTAGCCAATGTAGTCATAGTCCCCAAAAAGGGAAACAAACTTAGAATGTGTATAGACTATAAAGACTTGAATAAAGCGTGTCCAAAAGACTCTTTTCCCTTTCCTAACATCGATCGAATGATCGATGCCATGGCCGATCACGAGATTCTTACCTTTTTTGCCGCCTATTCTGGGTACAATCATATCCAGATGGACCCAGAGGATCAAGAAAAGAATTCTTTTATCACTAAGTCTGGGACCTATTGTTATAATGTAATGCCCTTCGGGCTAAAAAATGCGGGAGCTACATATCAACGCCTAGTTAACAAGATGTTCAAAGAACAGATAGGTAAATCAATGGAAGTTTACATTGACGATATGTTGGTTAAGTCCCTGCGCACAGAGGACCATTTGACTCATTTGCAGGAGACGTTTGAAATCTTGAGGAAGTACAACATGAAGCTTAAACCCGAAAAGTGTGTTTTCAGGGTCGGCTCGGGCAAATTCCTCGGCTTCATGGTGTCAAATCGGGGAATCGAAATCAACCCCGATAAGATTAAGGCCATCGAGGATATCACTATCGTGGACAGTGTGAAAACCGTTCAGAGACTAACCGGACGGATAGCTGCCCTGGGTCGATTCATTTTGAGGTCATCAGATTGAAGCCACAAGTTCTTTTCCTTACTCAAATTTTTTTTTACATGGACCCCGGAATGTCAACAAGCATTGGAGGAATTGAAACGATACCTATCGAGCCCACCTTTGCTCCACACCCCAAAAGCAGATGAAAAGTTGTACCTATACTTGGGAGTGTCCGAGATAGCGGTAAGTGGTGTATTATCTCGAGAAGAGCAAGGTACACAATTTCCTATTTATTACGTGAGTCGAACCTTAGGAGATGCTGAAACTAGGTATCCACACTTAGAGAAATTAGCACTTGCATTAATAAGCACATACAGAAAATTAAAGCCATATTTTCAGTGTCATCCCATATGTGTGATCACCACTTATCCACTCCGAAATGTTTTGAGCCCAAATTATCGGGTCGATTGGCCATATGGGCCGTCGAACTTGGCGGGTACGATAATGAGTATCAACCCTAAACGGACATCAAGTCTCAAATTTTAGCAGACTTCGTGGATGACTTTACACCAACCCTCGTACCCTAAGTGGAAAAGGTTCTTATATTTAAATCAGGTACATCATCGAGGGTATGGACCCTCTTCACGGACAGTGCCTCGAATGTGAAAGGGTTCGGGCTCGGTATTGTTTTGAAACCGCCTACGAGCAATATTATTAGACAATCCATTAAAACTACCAAATTGACTAATAACGAGGCCGAGTACGAGGCCATTATTGCAGGTCTCGATCTAGATAAAAGCTTGGGAGCAGAATTAACTTAAGCTAAATGCGACTCTCTGCTGGTGGTAAACAAGGTAAACGGAACCTTCGAAGTTCGAGAAGATAGGATGCAAAGGCACTTAGACAAATTGCAGGTAACCTTGCACCGTTTTAAGGGATGGAATTTACAACATGTCCGTTGAGAGAAAAACACCGAGTCTGACGCACTTGACAATTTAGGGTCATCGGTCGAATAAGATGAGATCAGCTCGGAGACTGTCATCCAACTCTCGAGGTCTGTGATCGAGGAAAGACATGCCGAAATAAACTCTACGAGTCTAACTTGGGACTTTAGAAACAAATATATCAAATATTTGAATAATGGGAAACTCCCGTCGGATCCAAACGAATCGAGGGCCTTAAGACCAAAGATGCTCGATTCACATTAGACGAAGATGGGCCATTATATAGGAGGACGTTCGATGGTCCATTGGCGGTATGCTTGGGTCCAGGAGATACCGACTATGTTCTACGAGAAATCCACGAAGTCACTTGTGGGAACCACTCTGGCGCCGAGTCACTAGTTCGAAAGGTCATCGGGGCAGGATTTTATTGGGATAACATGGAAAAAGACTCTAAGGAGTTCGTTCAAAGATGCGATAAATGTCAAAGGTTCGCACCGATGATCCACCAGCCCGACGAACAACTTCACTCGGTCTTATCCCCATGGCCATTCATTGAAATGGGGAATGGACATCGTCGGTCCTCTACCATCGGCCCCAGGTAAAGCTAAGTTCATATTATTTATGACTGACTATTTCTCTAAATGGGATGAAGCATAGGCCTTCAAAAAAGCTAGGGAAAAGGAAGTGATCGATTTCATATGGGATCACATCGCATGTCGATTCGAGATACTCGCGGAAATAGTATATGATAATGGTTAACAGTTTGTCGGCAGCAAAGTAACAACATTCCTCGAAGATCACAAAATAAAGAGGATACTATTAACACCGTATCACCCTAGTGGTAACGGACAAGCCGAATCAACGAACAAGACCATCATCCAAAACTTGAAGAAAAGGCTAAATGAAGCCAGAGGGAAGTGGAGAGAAACATTTCCCGAGGTTCTATGGGCGTATCGAACAACATCGAAGTCTAGTATTGGAGAAACTCTGTTTTCCTTAGTATATGGATCCGAGGACTTGATACTGATCGAAGTTGGAGAGCCCAGCGCCAGATTTCGATATGCAACAGAGGAATCAAACCACGAGGCCATGAGTACCAACCTCGAGTTTTTAGATGAAAGACGAGAATGTGCACTCATTTGAATGGCAGCACAGAAGAAACGAATCGAGAGATACTACAACAGAAGAACTAACCTTCGACATTTCAGAGTCGGGGACTTGGTCCTGAGAAAAGTCACCATCAACACTCGAGATCCTAATGAAGGGAAACTCGGTCCTAACTGGGAAGGACCCTACCAAATCCTTGACGTAGTTAGGAAAGGATCCTACAAACTCGAAACAATGAACGGCGAACCATTGTTGAACAACTGGAACATATCTCTTCTCAAGAGATACTATTGCTAAGGTATGACTCTTTTTTTTTTCACTTACATATTCAAAACTAACTCATTGAAGGAATTCGATCCAAAAAATTGAGACCTCATATTTTAAAGTACGCGTTGCACTCTTTTTCCCGTAGATCGGGTTTTATCCCAAATGGGGTTTTTCGGCAAGGTTTTTAACGAGGAAATAATTATGTGCTACTTGAGGATAATTCAACAGTATCCAAGGCTTCTTTACAATCAACCTCGAATATTGGGGGCATCACCCTCGGATGTTATGTGTTCAAGAAATGTACCTAGTATCAACGTGTCACGATAGAAAGAATTTTGTAATGGGACAAATAGTCAAATGAACCGTGTCCATATAGATTAGCCGAGTCCCGACAACAAAACATGTACACATGTATAAAAGAAGGATTCTCTTTTCTCAAACATCTCATGTGTCGAAGTAAGTTTTCTACTATATGAGTCATGTACTAATGATTCTGATCTATTGTGCAATACTAATACTTGTGAAATATGGCTCAAGGGCCAAGTATAAGAATACCTCGAACACTCGAGGATTGCACACTCGAGATATCTAAGTTCGAAACCATAAGACCTCAAGGAGACACCCCTCGATATATAGGCCAAGTCCATCACACTCGGGGTTTGAAATGTAATCGGGAAGTAAGTCCAAAAGACATACCTGAAGGCTACAACCATATAAAAGGCTACGACCATATTAAAGGCTATGACCATATTAAAGTCTACGACCATATTAAAGGCTACAACCAGCGCAACTCGGAGACGTACGACTTCCTCTATAAACAAAAGGCTTTCAAACACTTTGAAAAACCTGTTAAATATGGCTACCCTCAGCAAAGCAATTAAAAAAAAGGGGCTTTGATAAAATCAACCCTCGAATAAGTAAAAGGCTTCGATAATATTAGCCTTCGAAAAAACCTCAAGGGATATCAGATTACCTTAACACAAACACGTTAAGGCACAAAAAGAAAAATAGGGTTTCGATCATCGGACCCTCGAAAAATCCAATGGGTACAAAAAATATATGCTATGGCATTTCCACTAAGTCTTTTAGCCGAAAAGGGAAAAGTAATAGCCATTTTTAGAGGCCGAATTGGCCCAATCTAAAAGAGCCTAAGGGCCGATCTAAAGAGCCCAAGGGCCAATTTAAAAGAGCCCAAGGGCCGATCTAAAGAGCCCAAGGGCCAATTTAAAAGAGCCCAAGGGCCAATACAATTAGAGTTCGAGACCTCATTCTCACTCGATTCGGACCCAAGGGTTACGCTATTCCGAGATCAAATAAAAATCGATTATAGCTCGAAGGTTCATCCAAAAACCCTAAGGGGTATATTACTGTAAACTCGAAAAACTTAACAATCATCTGATAAAATCCTAAGGGTTTACTTTGTCCTAAGTTCAAGATTAATTCAAACCTGGATAACACATCTACCAGTTAGACCGAGTCATACCTGAAATAAGATATCGAACAAATTTCGGACTTGGGGACTTACCCTCGTAAGAATGAAAAACTTAAGGGTTTATTTTGGCATCGAATTGGAGTTAATAAGATTATGGCAATGACAATTTCCAACATTCTCAATAAAGATAGAAAACACATATAAACTTGGAATTTGTGAAGGTATTCGAAGAAAGTGTCTCTCAGGGCCTTACAAAAAGAAGAGAAATAAAATCTAACTACGATCGGGGCTAGTCCCCTCAGGCCGGTTTCCTCTCGAGCAGCTTCTATGGGAGAAACTTCTTCAGCGGCCTCATCCCCATCTTCACCACTTCCGGACCCGCCTAGGCTGCCCTCTGAATCATCATATTCATCGTTGAAAGAGGCGAGCTTCCTAGCTTCGGTCTCGAGTTCTTTAGCCCGAGCGATTTCCTCGGAAAGGTCAAAACCTCGAGCATGAATTTCCTCGAGGGTTTCTCTCTGGGATTGGCACTTTTCCAAATCACTAAGCCACTGCTCCCGATCGGAAGCCTCTCTTATATGTGTTTGAACAGCTTCAGCATTGGCCCAGTACATGGAAATGGACTTGTCCGCCATGACCTTGGTCTTCTTTCTCTCCGCCTTGGCCTCGACAATCCCGGCTTCGAGTTCTTCGACCCTCTTGTCTTGGCCCGAACTTTTCTCTCTGAGGCTTTGGAGTTGGGCCTAAGCCGAAGTATCTCGATCTTCTCTACCTTCTACTGCAGCTGAGATATCGAAGTGTTAGCTTCCACAGTCGAATAGATTCCATACTTTATCAGAAGGGTGGTTACCTGCTTATCTAACTCGGCCTCCTCCTTGCGAGCCTTGGCCAGGTTCGCTTGAAAATCCTTTATGACCTCATCTTTTTGGCCACAAAGTAACTTCAAGGCATTTATTTCTTCCGAGGCACTTTGGAGTTCGGCTTCACACTGACCAAGGTCAGCTCGAAATCTGGCAGAGGCCTACACAAAGAAGAAAACACAGGTTAAACTCATGAAGAAAGAGGCGAAGAAAATCAAAAAGCGACTGACACTTACCTTCAAAAAAAGACGTCGGGATTTTGCCATAAGGATCAAAGCATCGGTAATATTAGAGGAATCATCGACCCCCACAAAGAAATCCCAGAAAGTATCACCTGCACTAGAGCCTTCGCCGATCTCGAGGGTCTTCAGCCTTTGGGCCTCCCTTATTGCTTATTCAGAAAATACCGGCATTGAGGGCAGTTGACCTATTGTCATGGCCCCGAGCGAACTGCTCGGGGCGCTCTGTCCGATCTTCTGAGTTTCGGAACTGGCCCCGCCTGGTGTATAAGTTGAAGATCGATAAATCACCTCAATCTCGGGAGACCTGGGGTTCACTCCCGAAGCTTTCTTCAAAGCCCCCTCGATTCAAGGCTCAGTTATGGCAGGTGGCAGCTCGGAGTGTGCGGAAACCTCGGCAGCCTTCCTAGGGTGGGATATCAACGCTGAAGTATCTTCTTCTTCTTCCTCATCCTGATCTCTCAACTTTTGGACCGTATTTGCCGAGAGAGTGACCGTTTTCTCCTCACCCTTTGAGGTATGGGTTTGGAGACTTCGGTCTGAGAGATACTTTCTATTATTATCCTTTTCCAGCCTCGGAGCCGGGGACTTGGATTCTCCTCCTTCAGTCGAAGGCCTCAGAATGGCATCCTTGGTCAGACCTACATG
Source organism: Nicotiana knightiana (assembly GCA_005239525.1). NCBI lineage: Eukaryota > Viridiplantae > Streptophyta > Magnoliopsida > Solanales > Solanaceae > Nicotiana > Nicotiana knightiana. The sequence continues at coordinate 22,647 of MDKJ01080910.1, forward strand.
AGGAAAAATTAGTAAAGCATGTAATTAATTCGGAAAGCGTAAGAAGAGATCCTTACCAAGGTTCTTGGCCTCCCATATTCCCTTGTCTAGATCCCTCCACGCTCATTCAACACGATTCGAAGTAGAGGCGAGCTTTTGGATACAGTCTTCAAAATCGGGCATTGCCTGAGGCATCCAAGGGACAACTGCATGATTAAAGAAAAATGTTAGGAAAAATCAAAAGAAACACGAAGATCGAGAAATAAAAGTTCACCTACGTTTGAGATTTCATTCTTCAGGGAACGACATCTTTTCCTTCGATATTATATCACAGGTCCTCACCCGTATGAATCGGCTCATCCAACCTAGATTTCTATAACAAAGGAAAGCCTCCTACCCTAATACTATGCCATTTGATTGAAAAGATCTTTATCCTCATCGATGCTCGAGAATAGAGTCTTTGTTGCTCGACGGTGAAGCTTAATTAGCCCTCGATAGAGTCGAGGTCGGTACAACCGTATAATATGATTCAGAGTAAATTCCAACCCTCCGGCCTCGTTGGAGAAGAAGCGCAACATAATCACTATGCGCCAAAGTGAAGGATGGAGCTGACCGAGGGTGACTTTGTATCTCCTGCAGAAGTCGAAAATCATCGGGTCGACGGGACCCAGTGTGAATGGCTAAGTGTAAGAACTTAAGAACCCCTTCACGTGCGTGTTGATGCTCTCTTCGGGTGTAGGAATGTGCACCACTACCTCCGAACCCCATTTCCAGTCCTTCTTCATATCATCGACGTGGCCCTTAGTCGAACACATGTACATTGACACATGTTCGCATGGCCCGGTACCGATGAGGGGTTCTCGACTTTAAAGTTAGTTTTGAGGACGCATGGGCCCAGAATGTATTCATGAGGGGCCGGTTCTACCGGCGTCTTGTCACCGGCCGTCCGGGAAGAGGAAGACAGAACCTTCTCTTTTTGCGGCACAATTTTGGAGGTTTCTACCATTTGTGTATATGAAGGAAGTAGAAAGAAAGTGTAAAATTGGTGGCGCCAGTAAAAACAACGGTGGCGTAATGAACAGCGATAAGAGAAAAATAAGGAGAATTGGGAAATCAAGAGTTTATAATCAAAGCAAAGTAAAGTTTCAATCAACTAAAGAGGCGGTATTTATAGGCTTGTGACGATGGTTTGATATCGCTAGTGGCCGACCGACGACTGACATGCATTGATTGGTTTGGGAACTAAATAGACGGGACGTTTCGGTCACATCCGTCGCTTACGTCACGAAGACAACGTCATGATCGAGGTACAGGGGGATCAAGGCTCAAATCGTTTCTTATCATTTCATTCTAAGAAACGCGGGGACAATCTGTATACGGTTAAAATCGGCCTCATCCGATTTTATGGTCTCGAGGGCCTGCCTCGAGATTAGGTCCATATCAAAGCAAGTTCGGGATCGAAGAGCACAGAGAGTGAAAAATCGAGATCGGGCAAGATCGACATCGAGTAACGGAATAACGAGATATCCGCAATCGACCACAAATCTCGGGGGGAATCTCGGGATTGACAGAATCGTTAACGGTTATTGATATAAATCATGTATTTTGTTTCCGAAATTAGAGTTATACCTTCCTTAGGATTCCTCTACTATATAAAGAGGAACTTTGTTCATTTGTAAAGGGGAGGAATCACACACACGATTACTGAGAAATAATATTACTCTCTTTCTCGCTTACAATTCTTTACTGTTCTTATTGTTCATAACGCTTGATCTCGAGCCTATTCCAAATCGAGGTCGATAACCTGCAAACGACACTGGTTTGATCCATTTTAATCGTTTTATTCATTTATCTATTTAGTCATTTATCAATTGGCATTGAATAAGATCACGTATCCTTATAACCACATTACAAGTTTAATTGTTACTCGTATTTCGAGGTAAATAATGATATACCTAAGTTTTGGAATTACATGAAATATCCAAAAAATATTACACGCTATACCTCCATATATTTTAAAATATATCAGAAATATTCTACTTTGGAATACAATCCAAACCTACCTTACCATACTATTCTAATTTGGTATACAATATTCTAACTAAACATATCATAGTATTTTAATTTGGAATACAACATTCAAAATAAAAATACCACAATATTCTAATATGAAAAATCCAAATCTAGCTTACCACAATATTCTAACGAGGAGTACAATATCCAAACCAAACATACTATAATATTCTAATTTGAAATATAATATTCAAACTAAATATACCACAATATTCTAATTTGAAAAATTTCGCGAACCTAGCTTACCATAATTAATATTCTAATAAAGAGTACAATACCCAAGCCAAACATACCACATTATTCTAATGAAGAATACACTATTTAAATAAAATATACTATAATTCTAATTTGGAATGCATTATTCAAATTAAACATCTACACTATTTTCATTTGGAATACAGTATCCAAACAGAATATATCACAATATTCTAATTTGTAAGACAGTATTCAAACCAAACACACCACAATATCCTAATTTGGAATACAATATTCTAACAAAACACAATGCTGTATTATAAGTTGGAATATAATATTCAAACCATATATACTATAATATTCTAGTTTGGGATACAATATCCAAACCAATCATATGATAAATTTTTAATTTAGAAATGCAATATTCAACTAAACATGCTACAATATTCTAATTTGGAATATAATATCCAAACCAAATATAGCACAATATTCTAATTTGGAATACACAATATTATATTTTAGAATATAGTTGGTATACATGGTAAAATAAACTTATAAAGCAGATATACAAAAAAAAATATTTTAATTGTATATAGTGTAAACTGAAGTTTCAATGGGCATACCGCATAGAGACATAGTTAAGTAAGTGATAAAAGTGCATATAAAAAACATTTCTCATGTTATCATTAGTTTAGCGTAAATATTGAATGTGCTAAGTTTTTCTTTTCGTATTCTGAGGGTTTTAATATAATAGTATTTAAATTTTTTAGAGATTAAATTAAATGAAATTATAAATTTTTAAGCAGTCAACTTTTTCTAATTTTTAAAATAATAACATTTATTTTTTATAATTTTTTAAATAACAAGCTTACGATGATATATAGTTTATTTAAAGAACACGTATATAATTGAAGTAATCTGATCGGACTCAACTACTGCCTTGATGGGAAAGAATGACGGTAAAGCTGTGGTCAACTATATATTTAACTTGGCTATTAAGATTATTTATTGTATTGTAGTTGATCTTTTAATGTCGTTCTTTTAATGTCGATAATGTGTATCCTAATATGGTTACCAAATTTAACAGCCGATTTCTCCACTTATTTGTTTCACACATTCAGGAAAGCTACGGTAAAACAGAAGTTGGCGAACCACATTAAAATAATTGAATTTTCCTATACCCTCTCTCCGTGTTCACGCTCGTGTTCAAAGCGAATGAGAAGGCTTGCTACGCACGCATAAAACATGATACTCCCTCTATTTTAATTTTTATGGTATTATTTGACTGAACACGAATTTAAGAATAAATTTTTTTAAAGAAAAATTATAGTCTAAAACAAGTTATAGACAATTTGTGTGTTAATTAAGTCTGGGCCTAATTCATACCCCAAAAACTAACTCGAGGGGAGGAGGATTGCAATCCTTATAAGGAGACCAGTGATCTCATCCTGGACCGATATAGGATTCATTTCATTTATCACCCCCTCTCACGCCCAAGTCCAGACATTTTTTATCCGGTGTTCCAATATCCGGTCTAGAGCGTGCACAATCATGGACCGGGATATTTCCACCCACCCTTCAATTGGTTTGGGGGCATTACGCCCCCTCTTTTGAGGGCCCAAATCGACCACAAACCTGGCTTTGGTATCAACTCAAATGGGAACGTAAGTGTCAATATTATTCCTTTCTCTGTGAGCTAATCTATAGAGAGATACAATGATCCTAATTAGGAAAAAAATAAAATAGTATAATTATTTCTTGTTGTTTATCTTTAAAATGAGTAACAATTAAATTTGTACGCGGCTTAAAAGATATATACTTTAATTTAACACAAATGATCTAAAAACAGTAAATAATTGAATTAAAGAAAAACAAAGCGATCAAACCAAACACGATTGATGATTAAATCTAGCTTTATGAAAGATGTTGCAAATTGGTTCCGATCCAGCAACTCAAAAAACAAACAGCTGAAGAACACTTTGAACACTAGCTAGAGAACAAATATTAAGTTTATTGCCTTGGTATGCATGCCAACAATGGTCCTCAAAATACAAAAGTTTTCCCCTTTATATAGTAGGGAGTTTCAATCCTAGTACAAGTCTAAGTAATGTAAAGATTTTTTTCTTCCAGTAAACGTTGTTACGCAGTTGATACTGGGCGAGATTTGCGCCATAATATTCGGATATCGGCGGATATTTCGGCCCCTCGTTTGTCCGACCCCCGGTTCTTCACTTTTCTCGAGCTCAATGCTTGGCCGTGTCCGGTTCTGGACGCACTACTCGTCCTCCCCAGGCTCTAATTTTTGGAAGCCCTCGACCTTACCTGAGCTAATATCGGGTCGTGCTGTCCTCTCATTTCATTACCGAAAATTGGGGGTAACTTTATCCCCGATTTTATCCGCACTAAAATAGTCCCCTTACTTTTTAGAGAGCAGATTTATAGAAATGACGAGAAGTGATTAACTAACTCTGGTTCCTTCCTCTGTATGCTACAAACGGGTTGAAGAGTCAACGAAACATCCATCAATAGCGTCATTCTGACTTCGGACAAGTGTTAGCTGTCGGTTGACCATCCTAGGTGGGCATCAATGCGAAATGTCACACATTAATTATCTCCATCCTATAAAATCTCCGGTTTACTTTTTTTCACTTTTTTACTTTTCGATTTCAAATCTTCTTAAGTTACCCTCGAATTTTTTACTTGTTCATAATTCCTTCAAATCTTCATAAATTGTTCTTCACGTGTTCATTTGTTTCATCTCCAATCTTCAAATCTTTATATTTCGTCTTTGAATTTTCAAGTTAGACCTTCAAACCTTCATATCTGCCTTCAAACCTTCCTATTCTCTGATAAAAATGGAAAAAAACTTGTAGTCTGTGCCTCAAAGTACCGCCCCTTCAACTTCTACCCCGACTGCTGATATCGAAGCGACCTACCGACAGTAGCCCCTGAACCTCCTCTTAAAGATTTTATCCCCGGAGGTTGTTCCACAGATAATGATTTTAAGGTCGAGAAGGCTTGCAAACAAGACGATCGCGGAGAGGAGGTATGAAGTTATATATGCCCCATCACAAAAGTGCTCCCATTGGTCCGGGAGGACTGCAAGTGGGAAGGCAAGGAAGTAGTCATCCCCGGTCCTGATGATGACATCACAACACACGTGGAGGGGTACTTAAGCATTAATACATACCCCTTCATGTTTGGCCCGATGGACATAGTGGTCCTCGATTTTTGTAAGAGGTACGAGGTCTGCCTTGGGAAAATCCACCTGTTTTGGAGGATTGTGATTCTCCTCCGTCACTTTGTCAGCAACACGGAAGAGCCTTGGTTCACTATCGACCATCTGCTCCGTGTCTATAGTCCCCGAATCTTCCAAGAAGGGTTATTCAAGCTCGCCTGAAGGGCAAATAAGGATCCCTTATCGAGCATCGATGAGGACAGGGATCTAGGCTGGTAGGGGAGATTTATTCGGGTCAAGACCTAAGATATCATTCCCTACGATTTCATGTCATTCCTCGGGAAGTGGAACTCGACACATAAGTTCATCTCCTCTTAAGTCGCCAAAATAACTCTTTGAGTTCACTCTTCTTTTTCATCACTTACTTTCCTGATATGCAGCGGTCACCCGATTTCCCACTGCAGTTCCTTGTTTCAAGGAGTGGGTCGAGGGTATCTGCAAACAGTTGACAAACTTCGAGAGCGAGTGGCATAAACTTTCTAAAGGCAAATGGGAGGCTCGTCTCCGTAGTGAGTATACTTCTACCCCTGATTGAATTCTTCTTTTATTCTATCATATTTTCGACTAAGTCTCTTTTTCTTCTCACATGTTTTCCTAAGACCACCGAGCTTCGGGTAATTTCAAAGGTCGAAGCCTCGTCCCCATTTGGAAAACCCTTCGCCTCGGGAAAACCTGCTGCCGAGGCTGCTGTGAAGAATGAGGAGAAAAAGAGAAGAAAGAGGAGGTCTTCTGGCTCCTCGGTTGCTCCCGCCCAGACCTAGAAGAAGAGGGTCTCGATCAGGGTCAGAAAAGTACCAAGAAAAGTACTCATGCCATGGTCCCAGACTCCGATTCTCGCTACCAGCTCAGGGAATACCCCGAGGATGATGACATTGAGTTCGTTATCCATGAGCCGGCTGACACTGAACATGAGCTGGCAGCACCAGAGGGGGGACCATAAGGCTGAACCCTCCTCAGTTTGCTAGCCCGAGGAAAAATCTGTAGTTGTTGCCCCTCAAGAGGACGCCGATGTTATTGATGTACTGGAATCACCGTACCTCATGGAGCCTCTTTTTGATGAGGCTCAGGCCGTTAAAGAAAAGCCTACCAAGGAATCACGGGCCACGGAGGAATCCCTTAACATGTTTTTCGAAGGTATGGACGTCGGTGCTAGAAGATTGCTCCAGGTTCGGCCACTTAGAGATCCATAGAAGGAATGTGTTGCCAGTGTCAGGTGGGCCGAGTTTGAGCCCAAAGATTTTTAAAAAATTCCCCGCCTCGAGTGTGGATCCCGGCCGTAAGAAGATGGTCACGTTTACAGTTTGACAAATACTAGGATGCTATTCGGGCTAGTTGGTGTGACCAACCTTCATTGCTTAGTAACCGAAGAGAACCAAGTGAAGACGAACAAAGTAGAAGCACCAAGCCTCTTCAACGATGCACAACATGCGTTGAACAGGGTATGTTTTCCTTTCTTCACATCTTTAAAGAGTCCATTTTTCCTTTGCGTATTTTAATGATTTCGACATTTCTTATTCCTCAGGCCTTAATGCTTCATCATGAGAGCTTCCACTGATCTCAGATAGAGGTGGGTAATCTTACGTTCGAGCTCACGGAGCAAGTCCGACAGAAGGACATGTGCAAAGCTCTTGGTGAGAAAGAAGATGAGGTCCTCAAGGACCACTCCGTCCTCCAAGACGAGCTGGAAAGAGCTCAAAAGGAGGCCTCAAAGGTGAAATGGAAACATGCCTGCTGGTTGAAAAGGTTGTTTGAGATTAATAACGAGAGGCTAAGCGCAACTGCTAATGCCGCAACCTTGTAGGTCTAAGAGAAGATATACTTAATCTACTATCTTAGGGCCGAAATGAACGAGGTCAAAGCCTCAGCCAAAGAGATGAAGATCAAGATGGATCTCTTGGACTCGGAGCAGGATGCCACCAAAGAGGATTTGGAATCGACCAATGATCAGCTCTGGATGATGAGGGAAAAATACACAAATGGTCTCGGTTGAATGAGGAGATCTGAGCACAAGTAGACTTGGCCGTCACGAAAAGGGATACTCTCGGCCAAGAATACACCGTTCTGAAGTCCAAACTAGAGGCGGCTTCGACCAAGGCCTCCGAAGTTTAGGATATGTTGGCCCAACACAAGAACGATGTGGAAGTAGCCGAGGCCGGTGTGATAACGAAGGCTGAATATGTGAAGTGGATATCTCAGAGACTGAATCTCGAGGAGATTCAAGATTGGAGAGTTGACCTGGAGGCTAAGATCTAGGAGATGAGAAGTTTCGAAGCCGAGGTCAGAGCAAGATAGCAGCCCGATGGTTCGAGCAGCAAGTCGGGCTCCGACGAGGACTAGGCAGGAAATTCCTTAATTTATTTTTGTTGTTTCTTTGTAGCTACGTATTTTATATTTTGGGGCTGTTTCATGGTGCCGCTGTAAATACCTTTTGGTACATACATATATAAATTTTCTCTTCGACTATACATTTTTCCATTTACTTTTTCAGTATTTGCTTATGTTCAAGACTTATAACTTGTGTTTTGGTCTTCAAAATATGTCATCGATGCCTTAGCATATAATTTGACATAGCTTAGACTGTTCATTCCCCCAAAGCTCAGATGAGGCCTAGGTTAAGTAATAGCTCCGATTTGCTTTGACTTTGGAGGACCCGATAAAAAAAATGAATTCTTTGTTAAAATATTTGAACATTTTAACCAGACAATATTCTTCTTTACCGAAGGTGGCTCATTTCATGGCAGGTCCGAAGTAATCTTTTGTATATTAAAAAATGTGTAAGGACCTTACTTTATGCACAGAATTGGACGTCTCCGAGCCGTTTAAGTTGGCAATAGCCTTTTGTGTTTGGGCCCTGCCTTCTAGGATCGGTGCCTCCGAGATACAACAACCTAAATTACCCGATCTTATTGTCGGATAGCAGTCCTTGTTCGGGGGAGGGGGGCATAGGCTTAAGGGTTCAGAACCCAATATTCATTCTAAGTGACTTAACGATAATATTGCTGGTGCAAATGTGAATCGATGAAACATATAAGGCAAACTTCTATTATTACTTTGAATGTAGTGTAAATAATCGAAGGTACAAAAGCTATCTGCCACGGTGAGAATGAACTACTGTCATGCCCCGACCTTGGGGAGAGTGAACGACGCTCAACTGAGATACCCCGGTCAAGCAAGCCTGTACAATGCCTTCTACCCAACTCACCCATGAATAAAGAGAAGATATATATATATATATATATATATATATATATATATATATATATATATATATATATATATATATATATATATATATATATATATATATATATATATATATTATTAATTAAACATTGGTAGGATTTCATGAACAATGCCAATTCCATTATCAATAGTTGCTTCATTTAAAATTTCCAAATATACATATATAATTATATTATGAAATGGGACATGTGATACAAAAAAACATATCTAGTTGACTCTTCCAACACCACAATACAACCCACACTATGTCTATGGAGCCTCTAAGTACTACCGAAGAGTAATATGGAAGTGCCGACGATGAGGCCCCGTCTATACCTCAAAACACAAAGTACAAAATGAAGTGACATCGGGCCCGGAGTAGAGTAGGTCTCACCAAAACCTGCTGAATAGAGAGTGACTGCTAATAAGGACCAAAGCTGCCTGCTGATGAACCACCTACATCCATTGAAGATGTAGTGCCCCCGACAAAAGGGATGTTAGTACATGTGGAATAGTACTAGCATGTAAAGCTATATGTCTTCTCGAAATAGAATGCCAATATACGAACGGGAAAAACTATGGAAACAACAAGTAACAATCAACAATATCCAAATGCCAAGTTTAAAACATAACAATTTTCAAAATACGAATATAATATAAATATTTTTGGTTGGGAGATCATTAGTACCGATATAGGTGTACCACCGTGTAATTATCACGGAATGCGATCACGACCCGATCAGGTAGGACGTCTCATCCGAATACATCAACCACAATCACATTCATAATTTCAATTTCCAGCACAATCACCACCATGTGTGCGGTATGACGTTCGATCACGACCCGATCGGCTAGGCTGTCTCACCACAATGCCGTGTGGATCGATATCACCCTTTTGTATTAATCATCTCATCCCAATAAAGGGTAATATTCTTATCACAAAAATTTCATCCCAAATAAGGGGAATAGTCACAATGCACCCTACACCGACACGTGTAGTTTCGGTGTTAGGTTATTCCGACCCACCCTTCCTCGGTGACTAACGATACTCCAAAAAATATTTTGTTTTGCACACAAGGAAAACCAAAGTACAAATATATTTTATATTCACTTGATTACCTTTCACACTATATATAGCTTCATTAGTACTTCCAATCATTCACAACATCATTATTTCCTTGGCTCTCTTGGCCATACTTATGATTCTTCATTCATGGCACATTGGCCATATTTCACATTTCACACTTTCATATCTTCCCTTTTCATGGATCATTATCATAAATATAAATATATAGAATACTCCGAAAATCACAACTTTAGGTTCATTAATAATGAAGGCTTTAAAAACAATAGATTTCTTTCCAAGAAGTTGAGTAAAGTGATTGGCAATCGAAGCGCAAGTTAAAATCATAACGAGTAATACACCATTTATTCTTGAAATAGTTTTCCCCACAAGGGAAATACCCAATTTCAACTCATGAATATGTAAGAGCTCAAAACACATTAGAAATACTTACAAAGCATAACGCTAGTTAAAATAACTACATTTGGGCATGACTTGAGTACATAAGCTTGTAGGAAAATATTATTTTTGAAGTCAATTTGGAACAGTTGAATCAAGGCTCATTTCATAACCTTTCTCACATCATTTCGTTTCATTGGTACCACTGGTCACAATTATAACTTTCATTATTCGCACGGTGTTCACACTTTATATATCCAACTCACTTCTTTCACTTTCCAACATCTTTATAGGTTATCAACAACATGGCATTTCAAATCAAGACTTTAGGTACACATATAAGAAATTTAGAGTCTTAAGCACATTGAGATTTCTTCCACAATTTTGGCATAATAACTTTGATTTGAAACACGACTCAAGGTCATAACATTTTAATACACATATCATTCTTGAACACATTCCTGAAGGATAACATAATGTGATAATAGCATTCAGAACACGTTTTGAATACATAACTTTCGACACTTTGTTAACTCGGGATAATCGAATTTATTAGGAACAACTCGGAACATGAGAATTAGGAATCTAGGCCAACAATACTTGAAACTTACGGGAACGTCAGGGAATTCAATTCCAAGAGAGAAAATTTAGCCAACATATCTTAAATTTTCCCCTTAATAATACTACAATATTCCACCATATTAAACAACTTCAATCTACAACAATGCAGCACAATTGCACCAATATTAGCAAGATTTCTATACTTTAAGTCATTTAGAATTTTTATCAAACATCTAATGTGCACATCTTTGTACAACCTCCTTAAATGGAATTTATTCACCTAAAAACCACCTTCCACATCAATGATTCACCCCACAAACATCTCTAGGCCATCCACAACTTCTGTTAGCACATGCTTGCCCAACAATTCACTCCCAACCCATAAATCTTATCAATTATTTCATTTTACAATCTCTACAATACCAACACACCTAGGTTAGGCATTTATGGATTCCAATCACCATCCCATAAGTCATAACACATATCTCATACAGAATTAGTCACCATAGATTAGTTAGAGATGGTAGACATACCTCTTGTAGTGAGACCCTTGAGAATGTTAACTTGTAGTGTTATTGACAAATTTGGGGATTTGAATGGAAATATATGGATCTTCAAGATTAATCCTTTTTAATATAAGTGTTTAGGAGTAGTAATCAACTTAAAATACTCCAATAACATTACCTTGGTTCATTGGAGGGAAGTGTTGGACAAATTCCCCTTGATATGGAAGCCCTAGCTCAAAGACTTAACCCCTCTCTCTCCTCGGCCTTGGGGTGTTTATTGGGCTTCTACATACACGTCTGTGCACCTAGGCAAGTGACAGCGCACAAAAGGCAGAAACCCCTCTTATATGCGCGGTTGCGCATATGGCATAGATCCGATAAAATGGCCATAACGTTCTGTAGAAATATCCAAATGACAAACGGTTTGATGTGATGAAAACTAGACTCAAAGGGATCTAATTTTATAGGTATATCACCACATAACTCCATATATTTTGGTAGTTGCATGAGTTTGAAGTCGGGTCTTGTGATAATTGAGACATCCTTTCCACTTAATGTATCAAACTTGTTCCACACAAATTCTTGCCATTCACAAAAATCCTTAGTATGTTCCGACACACTTTAAACATATATTTTCATTTCAAAAAGATGTGGTTCTATCTCATGGGTCTCCTTTAATACTCAAATACATTATTCCCAAATACCGTGGCGCACTTTAAAATCTTAAATCATTAGGAAATTTTAATAGGGCATTACAGCTACGCGAGCATGGTTTGTTTGACTGAACCTTACAAATTAATGCTAATATTAAAGCCTTGTATTTCAATATCGAATAGGAATACTTTCTAAATTTTCGAAGTTAGGACTTTGGTTCTTGGATCAGGGCGTGATGGCCCCCTAGTATTCGAGACTAAATTTTGAGGGCTCGAATACTATTGATCTGATATAGATGATCCGCAGTCCCCGGCCTCAGGCTGGTCTTCAAAACTAGGGTAGCACTTTTTACTGTTGTTTCGTTAAAAACCTTACCATAAAATCCACTTCGAGAAAAAAATTGGTCCAAGGGAAAAAGAGTGAAATGCGTGCATTCTGACCTAATCCTTATGTTTGATTTTGACTGAGTACCTGCACGGGTTAGTTCATAGCATAATAAAGCACAAAGAAGACTTCATTCATGCATTAGTAGTAGTATCACTATAAATGCGCCACATTCCAATTGTTGGGTAGTTTTACCCCATTTTAGGATTCGAGCTAATACGAGCCTTTCCTATTATACCGGTAACTTTGTACGGTCCTTCCCATTCCCGGCCTTGTTTCCGTCATTCGGGTTCTTGGTATATAGTGTAAGTCTCCTCAGTACCAAGTCCCAAACTTGGAAGTGTCGAAGGTTTGACCTTCGATTGTAATATCTCCCCATATGGTGTTTGGGCTGCTAATTGGACTAGGGCGAGTTCTCGCCTTTTTTACGCCAATTATAAGCTCGTGGTCATGGTCTCATCATTTGACGTATCCGTAGAATATTGGAACCTTAGGGTCGGTTCTTCTACCTCTACCGGAATCACGACTTCTTCACCGTTGACCAGAGAAAATGGTGTTTCACCGGTGCTTGACTTCGAAGTCGTTTGATATGCCCACAAGACCTCAGGCAATTTTTTTCCATTTTCCTTTTGAGTTAGTTAACCTCTTCTTCAGGTTATGAAGTACAATTTAGTTTGTTGATTCTACTTTACCGTTCCCACTAAGGTGGTAGGGTGTCAATAAAATCTTTTTGATTTTGTGGTCTTCGAAAAACTTTCTGACTTTGTCGCTGATGAACTGCCTCCCGTTGTCGCACATGATCTCGGTTGGTATCGCAAGCTGACATATTATATGATCCCAGATGAAGTCAGTGACCTCCTTTCCCCTAACTTTGTTGAACGCTTGTGCTTCGACCCACTTGGAGAAATAATCGGTCATAAGTAAGATGTATTGGGCTTTGCCGAGTGCCCACGGCAAGGAACGACGATGTCCATTCCCCATTTCATGAACGACCAAGGGGAAAGGACCACGTGAAGTATTTCTCTAGTTGATAGGTCATCGGGGCGTGTATCTGACATTCGATGAACTTTTGAAAGAAGTCTTTGGCATATTTTTCCATCTCGTTCCAGTAATAACCAGCTCTGATCAATTTTCGAACCAAGGACTCTGCTCCCGAATGGTTCTAAGAAGTACCCTCATGTACTTCCCTCATTGCGTAGTCGGTATCCCCCTGAACCAAGCGCCTTGCTAACGGTCCGAAGAACGATCTTCGATATAATTTTTCACCAACCAAGATAAACCTGGTAGTCTTAGTTCGTAGGGCTCTCGATTATTTGGGATCCGATGGAAATTTCCCTTTTTGGAGGCAGTCTATGTATTTGTTTCTCCAATCCCAAGTTAATCTTGTTGAGTTTACCTCAACATGGCCTTCCTCTATCACTCAATTTATCAACTGCACCACTGTTCCAGAATTAAGTTCATCAAAGGCGACTGATGACCCTAGATTAGCCAACTCATCGGCCTCGTTATTCTGATCTTGGGGTATATAGTGTAGTGTCCCTTCCTTGAACTGATATAATGTCACATACAACTTATCCAAGTATCTCTACATTCGGTCCTTTTATACTTCAAATGTCCCGTTGACTTAGTTAACTATGGGAAGGAGTCGCACTTGGCTTCGATCACCTCATCCCCTAGGCTCTTAGCCAGTTTGAGACCTGCAATCGTAGCTTCATATTCAACTTCATTGTTATTCAATTTCATAGTTCTAATAAATTGTCTTATTACGCTACCTGTAGGTGTTTTTAATGCGATTCCCAATCCGGACCCTTTCACTTTAGAAGCATCGTTCGTGAATAAGGTCCAAATCCTTGAGCTAGTCCCCGAGGCGAGCTGTAATTCTTTCTCAACCTCAGGGATCATGTCCTCGTAAAGCTGGCCACGAAGTCTGCCAAAATCTGAGATCTTATAGCACTTTGAGGTTTATATTCAATATCGTACCCCCTGATTTTCATGGTACATTTGGCTAGCCAACCCAAGAGCTCGGGTTTATGTATAACATTCTTAGAGGGTACGAGGTCACGACACATATAGTAACATTTAAAATACAATTTTAGTTTCCTAAATGTACTTAATAAGGTGAGAGCTAATTTTTCAAAGCGCGGATACCTCGTTGCAGCATCGCCTAGGGTTCTACTAACATAATAGATAGGAAATTGCATACCTTGTTCTTCTCAAACAAGGACACCACTTACCGCTACCTCAGTGACTTCTAAGTAGAGGTATAGCTGGTCGTTCGCCTTCGGAGTGTGCAACAAAGTAGGGTTTGATAGGTATCGTTTGAGTTCTCTAAAGCCTGCTGACAATCTGGGGTCCAAGATAAGTCGTTCTTTTTCTTCACCAATGAGAATGATATCTTCTATGGATTGGTTTGATCTCTATTTCCCGGTTGCATAGCATGAACCAGGAATTTGCCTGAGCCAACCCTAAAGGCACATTTCTTCAGATTCAGCTTCATGTTGTATTTCCTTAGTATGTTGAAGATATCCTACAAATGCTTCAAATGGTCCTCTAATCGTAGGGACATAACTAACATATCATCAATATAAACCTCCATTGATTTGCCTATTTGTTCATTGAATATCCGGTTGACTAGGAATTGATACATGGCACTGCCATTTTTTTTAACCCAAATGGCATTACGTTGTAACAATAGGTGCCAAATTTAGTTATAAAAGAAATCTTTACTTGGTTTCCGGGGTCCATCCATGTTTGCTTGTACCCAGAATAGGCATCGAGAAAACTCAGTGTCTCGTGCCCGACCGTTGCATCAATCATTTGATTGATGTTAGGCAAAGGAAATGAGTCCTTCGTACATGCCTCATTTAGGTCCATATAATCTACACACATTCTAAGTTTGTTTCCTTTTTAAGGCACGACTAGCTAGCCAATCCGGGTATTTAACTTCCCAAATGGAACCTATTTTTAAAAGTTTAGATACCTCGTCTTTGATGAATGCTTGTTTGATCTCAGACTACAACCTCATATTCTGTTTGACCGGGTGAAATTTTTGATCTAATCTTAATTTGTGAGTTGTCACATCCTGTGGGATCCCTATCATGTCTATGTGGGACCAAGCAAAATAATCGGTATTATCTTTAAGAAAATCAATATGTTTTTTCCTAATCTCGAGAATTAACCCTGTGCCGAAGTATACCTTTCTATCCGGTAGGTACTTGATCAGTATGACCTGATCCAGTTCTTCGATTCTCGATTTAGTGGCATTGGTATCATCGAGTGCTATAAAGGATCTCTGGACACCAGAATCATCCTCTTTATTTCCTGTGTGTTCCTTTTGTTTTTCTGACCCTGACTGGTTCGGGACCGCTGATTGCTATTTGGTTTCTTTCTCTTCAACCAATCCCCTACCTTTTGATGTTGTGACCATTGGCACCGGGATCACTTCCTCGATAGAGAACATTTCTTTCGTGGCCAGTTGTTTATTGTAGAACGCTTTGAATCCGCTTGGGGTGGGAAACTTCAACACTTGATGTAGGGTCGAAGTCACCGCTCTCATGCTGTGGACCCATGGCCTCCCCAACAAGGCATTGTATCTCATATCCCCCTCAATCACATAAATTTTTGTTTCCTGGGTAGTCCCGACAATGTTTAGTGGTAGGGTTATTTCACCCTTCATCGTCTCGCATGCCATGTTGAACCCATTTAATACTCGTACTGCCGGTACGATTTGGTCCAATAGTCCCAATTGTTCTACGACCCTCCATCAGATGAGGTTGGCTGAGATACCTGGATCAATTAACACATACTCAACTCGAGATTAATAAGTACATATATTACAATGCGTTGTTGTGAGGCTTGATAATTCCCTCGGCATCCTCGTCACTGAACGCGATGGACCCCTCCGGGACGTAGTCCCGAGTGCATTTTTCCCTTGTAATAGAAACTTTGGTGCACATATCATTGGCCCTTGTGGGAGATCCACTCCCCCAATGATCATATTGATCACGTGCTGAGGCTAATCCTACTCAATTTGTTTGTTGGCATCTCTATTTTTGAAATTATTTTTGGCCCGCTCACTTAGGAATTCTCAAAGATGCCTATTATTGAATAGACGTGCCACTTCTTTTCTTAGCTGTCGACAATCTTTGATCATGTGACTGTGAGTACCGTGGTATTTACATACCAAGTTGTGATCCCTCTGCACATGATCATATTGAAGTGTCCTAGTCCATTTGGCTTCTTTGATGCGACCAATGGATGACACTATACTCGCAGTATCCACATTGAAGTTATATTCCGATAGTCTCGGGGCTTCCCTGCCCCCAAGTGATCTATCAAAACCGTTCTTACTCATCATACCCAGGTTGCTAGGTCCTTGATCACTTTTTCTATCATTCCTGGTTGGGTGGCGACCGAGTTCGTTTCCCCTTCTATCCGAGCTGTATGGCTGGTATCGATATCGGACCGACCTTGGCTCCTGGTCCATAATTATTTTAGATATGTTATTTTCTCTATTGATGCAAACAGATCCCTAAGGGACCCCCCAGCTGGTCCTCCTCGACTCAGATATTTGACTGATACCTATTTGAACATCGGCCTAGGGAACCGCCGGGTACTCCACCAAGTTTTGCTTCAATTATTGAGAAGCAATGGAACTTCGGGGGTTGAGGCACTGAGTGAACGCCTGAACGACCCAATCATCTACGGCCATGGGCAGGTCCATCTGTTCCATTTGAACCTTGAAACGAACTCCCTAAGAATGTCATTGTCTCTTTGCTTGACTTTGAAGAGGTCCGATTTTCTCGACTTGACCTTGATGGCGCCATCATGGGCTTTAACGAAGGCGTATGCAAGAACATCAAATGTATCAATAGAATTTGGTAAGTTATGGTAAGATATCATTGCTCTTTTAAATAAGGTTTCCCCAAATTTTGTCAACAACACCGACTCGATATTATCGTCTGCTAGGTCACTGCCTTTTATTGCGCATGTGTAGGAAGTTACATGCTTGTTTGGATCTACGGTCCCGTTATATTTGGGAATATCTGGAATTCTGAATCTCTTCAGAATTGGCTTCGGTGTGATACTAGGGGGAAGGGTTTCTGAATGAATGTTTTGGAATCTGGACCTTTCAATATCGGAGGCGCTCCTGGGATCTGATCAACCCTTGAATTGTAAGTTTCCACCTTTTTGTCCAAACTCATCCGGTTCTTTGACAATCCGTTCATCTATCCGAGCGTGTTTTCTAACACGCTCGGGTACGGTCGTGTTCTGGGAATGATTTTGAGTTTGTAGCTGTGCTATTGCCACTTGCTGAGCTTGTGGAATTTCAAAAATCAATCGTAAGATTACTCCATCACCTTCCCCTTTGGGTGCTCCTCGAGAAGATGGTCGAGGTGCCTCGAGAATGCTATTTTCGGGATTAGTTGGCAGGTTGATGTTGATGGAAATTTGTGAGTTAGCGTTGACTAGGTCAGCGATTGGGAAACCATTAGGATCAACATGGGGCACGTCATTGCTTGGTACCACATTAGTTTTTTCATCGTGGTGGCCTGACTCGACGTCAACATTCAAGTGAGTAGAGTGAGAATTTGACATCTTAGATTAACCTGATATTAATCTTCAAAGAGCAAGAGTAAAATAGGATGTGTATGGAGTTTCGTATTGAATCATAACTATTGTACTTAGCCTCACAGTGGGCGCCAAACTATTTACCTATAAAATGAGTAATAATTCAATTTATACGCAGTTTAAAGGATATGTGGTTCAATTTAACATGAATGATCTAAGAACAGGAAACAATTGAACTAAAGGAAACCAAAGCTCTGAAACCAAACATGATAGATTATTAAATTTAGCTTTATGAAAGATGTTGGAAATTGGTTCCGATCTAGCTGTCACGACCCAATTTACCCTCCGTTAAGTGCCGTAATGACACCTAGTCTTACGGGCTAGGTAAGCCTAACATTAGCTGAATAACATCGATATTTAATCTAACATATGACAATTACGAAATAGAAATCCCTTTAAAATTTTACAATCCCAAAACCCGTTGAACAAATCATAAGCTCTACAGAGTTTGCTAGAAAAGCTCTAAGTACAACTGTTTCGAAAGAAGGGAAAACAATGTAAATACAAAATCAGATAGTGACTTCAAAGCCTGCGAATGCAGCATGGTGTTTACCTTGAGTCTCCATCGCAAGTTCTGTACAACTAGCTAATGATCTACTGGCTTCGCAATACCTAGATCTGCACAAAAATGTGTAGAAGTGTAGTATGAGTACGCCACAGCGGTACCCAACAAGTATCAAGACTAACCTCAATGGAGTAGTGACGAGGAACAGTCAAGACACCTACTGGACTAAATAACCTGAGCAAGTATAAGTGCAGGACTAACAGAGTACAATAAAATACACATAATGACAATAATGATACAATTCTTACCATAGGAAATAGAAACTACCATTAACAACGGAACACCACAAGAAATAACATAGAAGAGTAAGCTGGACACAATTTAAAACCCGCTAAATACAATTAAAGGAAGGACATGTAGCAACTAGATGAAAATAACCACTTTCACATCCGATTTTATCCAATAATCTCCACGAGGTACCGAACCTCAAAATATTCATAATTCACGGGTCCCAAATTTGCGAACCCTAAACACCTAGCATTTTGTACCTTCATTACAACTAAAAATTGCACGAACGACGCACATGCCAATAAAACCAGATGAGGTGTGTAGAAATGATCACTAACATCAGGATCCTTTTTCTTAAATCGTTACGGGTGATAACTACGTGTATGCTTGTGCCAGTGTTCTATCACAGTTCCAATCAACAAGTAAAAGTAGCGACAATTAATGACTCATAAGAAACGATCACCATGAAATGAAAATGGTATAACACACACAGAGTAGCACACCACTACACAGATAACAACAATAACAATGCCCCCAGGCCATCACAAGTCATCACAATCAATCCCAGACATAGCCCACCTTGTCTCGCCACGTGCACAATAATAAAGTGAATGCCTATCTTGTCTCGCCACACGTGCATAATAATGTTCCCACCTTGTCTCGCCACATGCGCATACCACATATATAGCCTGCCTTTTCATGCCGTATGTGCAAATATAAACAGTAACAATAGCACAATAGAAACCTCATGCAACACAATAACACCCGCATGACAAAAATCTCATGCATCACAATAACAACCGCACGACAGAAACGTCGTGCATCACCATAACAACCGCATAACAGAAACCTCGTGTATCACAATAAAAACCGCATGACAGAAACCTCGTGTATCATAACAATAATTACAATCAATGACAATAATACAAGATTACGACAAATAAATCAACTCAAAAATTCCAAACTCAAAGAAACGGAAGAAACTGACTCACAAGGAAAGACACAACAGAAAATAACAATACCACATAGAAATAGCTTAACAAGGAAGTGATACTCTGTAAGAATGATCTTCATAATATTGCAATTCAATAACAAGGGAGATATCACGAGTCGATAATTGCAAATAAGGATAGGGAAACTATGATAAAGAATAACTAACTTCATTTAGGATTTAGTACTCACGAAAGAGGCACAACATTTACAATTAAGGTTAAGCAATGGAAGGGATAATCATGTCCTCAATTAAGGATAAATAATTTGTAATGACACGGCCGATCGTTCTGTGAGATTTATCCCGTTTCCCCACTTCTGCATTTGTTACATATTACTAGCCTATTTTTGTTGTGTTGGGTCAGTTGGTTTGGGTCTGGAGTGAGCATGGTGAGAATTTAGGCATTTAGTCTCTTAAAGTAGCCTAATAGTTGATAAAGTCAACTGAGAGTTGACTTATTAGTGAACAAACTCGGAATGCGGATTTTATGGCTCGAATAGCTTCGTTAGATGATTTGGGACTTAAGAGTGTGTTCAGAATAAAGTTTTTATGTACGGTGTAGAATTAGGCTTGAATTGGCGAAAGTTAGTTTTTGGCGATTTCCGGTCGGCAGTGGAAATAGGCTATCGGGGTCGGAATGGAATTCCAGAAGTTGGAGCTGGTTCGTAATGTCATTTTGGATATGTTTGCAAAATTTCAGGTCAATCAGAGGTGTTTCGGCGTAGTTGGCGAAATTTGGAAGTTTTAAAGTTTATAGGCTTGAATTTGATGTGATTTTGGTGTTGTTGCGTTGTTTTTGGTGTTTCGAAGGCTCGACTAAGTTTGAATGAGGTTATGGGATATGTTGGTATGTTTGGTTGAGGTCCCGAGGGCCTCAGGGTGTGTTTCGGGTGGTTAACGGACCAACTCTTGGCTTGAAAACTGGGAAGATTTTTGCTGGTGTGAGGTTCTGGTTTCCTTCTACGCGATCGTGGGAGGATGTTTGCGATCACGCAGAGTAAAAGAGTGGAGCAGGAATTTATTCTATGCGATCGTGTGGTTAGGATTGCGATCGCATAGGTTGGTCAGGTAAGGCAGTGCGGTCGCGTGGGTGTTTATGCGATCGCGTAGAGGATTCTGAGGCGCGTGTGTGGGGTGGAGAGTTGTTCTATGCGATCGTTTGCATTGGTCTGCGATAGCATTGGTTGTATGTTCTATGCATCGCGATCACGTGCCAAGAGTCGCGATCGCACTGAAGAAAATTTAATGGCTGTGCAGAATGTTTTAAAAGGCCATTTGTGCGAGAATAGTTCATTTTCCACCATTGTTGAACGAGTTGGGAGCACTTTTGAGAGGGTTTGAAGAGGAAATTGAAGGGAATCACTTGGAGGTAAGGTTTTTAACTTCATAACTCGTTTATATGTCGTTTTCTAAGTAATTAAACCATAAATTGCTGGAATTAAACCCAAAATTAGGGAAGAAGGGTGCACGGGAATTGGATTTTTTCTTTTGAGGATTTGAGTGGGCAATTATAGTCCGATTTTAGTGTTCTTGGTATGTATAGAATCGTGGAGGAAGAGGATTCTAATTATGCAAATTTTATCGGATTCCAAGACGTGGGCCCGGGGCTCGGATTTTGCCGAATTTCGAGGTTCTTGTATAATTTGATAGTTTTCGATTGGGTTGTGATCCTTTGATATATACTGATGATGTTAAACTGGTTTTGGCTAGATCCGGAGCAATCAGGAGCCAATTTGAGGGGAAAGGGCATTGCGGACTAGTGTTGTGGCCCGATAGAGGTAAGTAATGATTATAAATATTGTCCTGAGGGTATCGAACCCCGTACTACATATTTCTCACTAATTTTAGAATGGCGCACATGTCGGATGATGAGTATGTAGTGCATACTAATTTTTGGATTGGGATAGGTCCTCTCCACGGCAACTAATGAGTTGCATATTTTAGTGAAAACCTTATGTTAAATTATGTTCTAAATATTGTTGAAAAATTTGGGCTATAAGCCGTGTTTGGGGATTCATGCCGATCTGTTTAGACCCCTTGGGGGATTTTTTACTGCTGTTTTACCTCACTATTTGTTGATGATTTCACTCAGCCACATTGTGCTTACTGTTGCCGAAACTCAGCCTGATTTACACTACTTTGAGATTTAAAATGATGTTTTGGGTCGAGTACCCTGTTTTACTGATTCGCCCGAGGGACCTTTTGAGTGGTTCTGCTGAGTGATGGTGAGGTGCTGAGTGATATTAGCGCTTGGGCAGAAGGAGCCCCTCCGGAGTCTGTACACACCCCCAATGAGCGCACCGAGTGCCGAGTGACGAGCGATTTGGAGGCATGAGTGACTGTGAGGTGCTGAGTAATTGTGAGGTACTGAGTGACTGTGAGGCATGCCCGAGGGGCTGACTATGATACATGTTTTGCCCGAGGTGATACTTATGATTTTACTACTTTCATTTCGAACTTATGATATATGTCTTGACCGAGGGGCCTCTATATGATTCATTTCATTTTCACACTAAATCTTTCGGTTTGAAGTTGTTAAAAATATGCATTCTTCAAAGGACTTTTCTGAAGTTGGTTTTAAGGCATGATGATTTCGTATATCTATGTTTACACTATTGGGAAGTAAGGCTGTGTATATTGTGATTTTGATGGCATTGATTTTATGTGTTTCCTTGCCGCTTAGACTTGATTTATTTTCATTACTACTGAGTTGGCGTACTCACATTACTCCTTGCACCTCTGTGTGCAGATTCATGTGCAGATATCGAGCATTAGCCATTTATTCTGTGCGGAGCCAGATTGCGGGATATAGAGGTAGCTGTTCAGCATCTGCAGCATCTCTACTTTCCCTTCTTGTTGTATCTAGCTTTTATTCGGAGGTTTTGTATTATAATAGTATATTTTGGATTATTCCTCTAAATTCTCATGACACGTTGGCTCCGGGTTTTGGGGTTGGTGGTACTGTATAATTGGCCTACTGTATTTAGTAATCTCTGTATGTTTTATGAAATGCTTGAAACTTGATTGGGATTTTTAAAAGAAATTGTGAATATGCGGTAGTTGGCTAGACTACTTCCACCATAGGCGCCATCACGACCGGTTTAGGATTCGCGGTCGTGACAGTTTGGTATCAGAGCCTAGGTTACATAGGACTCAACGGTCATGAGCAGGTTTAGCAGAGTCTTGCGGATCGGTACAGAGACGTCTGTACTTATCTTCAAGAGGCTGCCAAACTTTTAGGAAACATTTCAACCTTTCTTGAACTCTTTCGTGCTGATCTATTGATTCTTGAAATCTGAACTTATGTTGTTTCATTCTCTCACAGAGAGGACACGCCATACCGATCAGAGTGACCAGTCACTGACTAGACCAGCGAGAGGTCGAGGCCGCGGTCGAGGCTGTGGTAGACGTAGGGGGCCAGCCCGCACAGCAGCCGAGACAGTACCACAGGATCCCCCTATCGATTAGGATCAGGTTCCCGCCGATGGTGTTCCAGCGGGACAGGCTCAGGCACGGGCAATGCCTATGGTTATTCCGGGTCTTTAGGAGACCCTGTCTCAGATATTGACAGTATACACCAGTTTGGCTCAGGCAGTCGCCATGTCTTCTACTGCCACCACAACTTAGGCCGGGGGAGGCAGTCAGACTCCAACTGCCTGGGCACCTGAGTAGGATGCACAGGGTATTCAGGCACCAGGAGCAGCCCCACATCAGCCAGTTGCTCCGGTCCAGGACTATCTGGTCCCTGCGATGCCCGAGGATGAGCAGCGCAGGTTGGAGAGATTCAACAGACTTCAGCCTCTGACTTTCAGCGGTACAGAGGGCGAGGATGCCCAGGGGTTTCTAGTTAAGTGCCAGAGGAGTATTTTGGAGACCAGTGGGGTCGCATTTGTTACATTTTAGTTTGCGGATGCTGCCTTTACCTGGTGGGAGTCATTCGAGAGGTGTAGGCCGGTTGGTTCAGCACCCCTCACCTGGCAGCAGTTCTCCACGATCTTTTTGGAGAAGTATGTTCCTCAGTCCCACAGAGAGGAGCATCGCAGGCAATTTGAGCAG
Source organism: Nicotiana knightiana (assembly GCA_005239525.1). NCBI lineage: Eukaryota > Viridiplantae > Streptophyta > Magnoliopsida > Solanales > Solanaceae > Nicotiana > Nicotiana knightiana. Next base: position 46,392 of record MDKJ01080910.1, read on the forward strand.
CTGCACCAGGGAGAGTTATCAGTTACTCAGTACGAGATGAGGTTTTTCGAGTTGGCTAAGCATGCTTCTGAGATTTTCCCTACTGATAGGGAGAGGGTGAGGAGGTTTGTAGATGTTCTTTCTTATCATCTTCGGTTATTTATGACTCGGGAGAGAGTATCAGGTGCTTCATTCGAGCATGTTATTAACATAGATCGAGATATTGAGTCTGTTTGCCGCCAGGAGCGGGAGGAGAGGGAGGCCAAGAGGCCTCGTGGTTCGGGCAGGGTAGGGATCGTTCATTCAGGCCTCCTCAGCCAGGTCGCCCAACATATAGTGGTGCATCTTCGGGGCAGGGTCCCCGTGGTTCTTAGTCAGGACATACTTCATTTGGTGCCCTCGCAGCTCAGAGTGCAGCTCGAGCACCCCCAGTTCAGGGTTCTTCTATGCGGGAGTCTTCCAGTGGCCGTACGGGTGCTAGGGGTTTCTATCAGTCCCCGCCTCCAGCTCTAAGGAGTTGTTTTGAGTGTGGAGAGTTTGGACACGGGTGGAGGCAGTGTTCCCGCCGTTCCGGTGGATCTTCTCAGCAGAGGGGCCAGCCCTCGACTTCAGCTCCAGTAACTTCACCACCCGCCCAGGCAGCCAAGGGTGGTAGTCAGTCAGCCAGAGGCCGCCCTAGAAGGGGAGGTCGAGCAGGGGGAGGTCAGGCTCTCATGTATGCATTTCTAGCCAGGCCGGATGCTATGGCCTCAGATGCCGTAATCACAGGTATTTTCTCAGTCTCTTGCCGAGATGCCTTGGCTTTAATTGACCCTGGTTCTACATATTCCTAAGTTCTTCATATTTTTCCTATTTTCTAGATGTGCCCCGTAAGTCTCTAGTCACCTCTGTTCATGTGTCGACTCTGATGGGCGATACTGTTGTTGCGGACCGTGTGTATCGTTCGTGCATGATATCTATTGGGGGTTTGGAGACCTGAGTGGACCTACTGTTACTCAGCATGGTCGATTTTGACGTGATATTGGGCATGGATTGGTTATCTTTGTGTCATATTATTCTTGATTGTCACGCTAAGACCGTGACCTTAGCTATGCCGGGGTGTCCGAGGGTTGAGTGGAGAGGTTCGCTTGAGTTTATGCCTAGCAGGTTGATTTCCTACCTGAGGGCTCATCACATGGTTGAGAAAGGGTGTTTATCTTATTTGGCCTTTGTGAGGGATGTCAGTGGTGAGACTCCCACTGTTGATTCAGTTCTTGTGGTCCGTGACTTTCTGGATGTGTTTCCTGTAGACCTGCCAGGCATGCCACCTGACAGGGATATTGGTTTTGGTATTGACTTGGTTCCAGGCACTCAGCCTATTTCTATTCCACCTTATCGTATGGCACCAGCGGAGCTAAAGGAATTGAAGGAGCAGCTTCAGGAGCTCCTGTATAAGGGGTTCATTCGGCCTAGTGTGTCACCTTGGGGTGCACCAGTGTTGTTCGTGAAGAAAAAAGATGGGTCCATGCGTATGTGTATTGATTATCGGCAGCTGAACAGGGTTACGGTGAAGAACAGATATCCCTTTCCCCGCATTGATGATCTGTTTGACCAGCTTCAGAGAGCTAGAGTGTTTTCCAAGATTGATTTGAGATCTGGGTATCATCAGTTGAAGATTCGGGATTCTGACATTCCGAAGACTGCTTTCAGGACCAGATATGGTCATTATGAGTTCTTGGTTATGTCATTTGGGCTGACCAATGCCCCAGCTGCGTTCATGCAATTGACGAACATCATGTTCCAGCCTTACCTTGATTACTTCGTCATTGTGTTCATTGATGACATCCTGGTTTATTCTCGTAGCCAGGAAGCGCATGCTCAGCATTTAGAGTTGTGTTATAGAGGTTGAGGGAGGAGAAGCTTTATGCAAAATTTTCCAAGTGTGAGTTTTGGCTTGGTTCGATAGCTTTCTTGGGGAATGTGGTGTCTAGTGAGGGTATTCGGGTTGATCCGAAGAAGATAGAGGCGGTGCAGAGTTGTCCCAGACCGTCCTCAGCTACATAGATTAGGAGTTTCCTTGGTTTGGCGGGATATTACCGTCGCTTTATGGACGGCTTCTCTTCTATTGGTTTGCCTTTGACCAGATTGACCCAGAAGGGTGCTCCATTCAGATGGTCTGATGAGTGTGAGGAGGGCTTTCAGAAGCTCAAGTCAGCATTGACTACAACTCCGGTACTAGTTTTGCCTGCTGGTTCGGGTTCTTACACAGTTTATTGTGATGCTTCTAGAGTTGTCTTGGGAGCAGTATTGATGCATGAAAGTAGGGTGATTGTCTACGCGTCTAAATAGTTGAAGGTGCACGAGAAAAATTATCCAGTGCACGATCTTGAGTTAGCTGCCATTGTTCATGCCTTGAAGATTTGGCGGCATTATTTGTATGGAGTGCAGTGTGAGATTTTCACTGATCATTGTAGTTTGCAGTATCTGCTGAGGCAGAAGGACTTGAATTTGTGTCAGAGGAGATGGTTAGAGCTCCTCAAGGATTATGACTTCACTATCTTATATCATCCGGGAAAGGCCAATGTAGTGGCCGATGCCTTGAGTCGTAGAGCAGAGAGTTTGGGGAGTCTAGACTACCTTCTAGTAGCAGAGCGGCCATTAGCCCTTTGTGTTCAGGCCTTAGTGGGTCGGTTTGTGAGATTGGATCTATCAGAGCCCCCGCGGGTGTTGGCTTGTGTAGACTCCAGGTCTTCTCTTTACGATCAGATTTGAGCTCGCCAGTATGATGATTTTGCTTGTTCTTCAGTACAGGATCTGTCCTGGTGATGCCAGGGATGTGGTTATTGGTGATAATGGGGTCATGATGATGCAGGTCCGGATTTGCCTGCCCAACGTAGATAGGCTTCGAGATTTGATTCTAGCATAGGCTCATAGTTCGCGGTATTCCATCCATCCGGGTGCCGCGAAGATGTATCAGGATTTGAGGAAGCATTATTGGTGGAGGAGGATGCAAAAGGATATTGTGGAGTTTGTGACTCGGTGTCTCAACTGTCAGCAGGTCAAGTATGAGCACCAGAGACTAGGTGGATTGCTTCAGAGATTTGATATTCCGGAGTGGAAGTGGGAGCAGATCACCATGGACTTCGTAGTTGGACTCCCACGAACTTCGAGGAGGTTTAATGCTATATGGGTTATTGTGGATTGGCTGACCAAGTCCGTGCACATCATTCCTGTTGGTACTACTTATTCTTCAGAGAGATTAGCTGAGATTTATATCAGGGAGATTGTTCGATTGCATGGGGTTCTAGTTTCTATCATTTCCGACAGAGGTACTCAGTTCACATCTCAGTTTTGGAGAGCCTTGCAGAGAGAGTTGTGTACTCAGGTCGAGTTGAGCACAAAATTTCACACTCAGACCGACGGGCAGTCGGAGAGTACCATTCAGATTTTGGAGGATATGTTGCGTACTTGCGTGATCGACTTTGGTGGTTCATGGGACCAGTTTTTGCCACTAGTGGAGTTTGCATATAATAACAACTATCAGTCGAGTATCCGGATGGCTCCGTATGAGGCTTTATATGGTAGGAGGTGCAGGTCTCCAAGTGGTTGGTTTGAGCCGGGCTAGGCTAGGCTATTGGGCACAGACTTAGTTCAGGATGCATTGAGTAAGGCGAAGTTGATTCAGGAGCGGCTTTGCACGGCGTAGTCTAGTCAGAAGAGTTATGCGGACCGGAAAGTCCGAGATGTGTCTTTCATGGTTGGGGATAAGATGCTGCTGAAGGTATCACCCATGAAGGGTGTTATGAGATTCGGGAAGAGGAGGAAACTGAGTCCCAGGTTCATCGGCCTATTTGAGGTGCTTCAGAGGGTTGGTGAAGTGGCTTATAGGCTTTCTATGTCTCCCAGTTTATCGAGTATTCATCCAGTATTCCATGTTTCGATGCTCCGGAAGTATGTTGGTGACCCGTCCCATGTTTTGGACTTCAGCACGGTTCAAATCGAGGGTGATATGTCATATGAGGTAGAGCTAGTGGCTATTTTGGGTCGACAGGTCAAGAAGCTGAGGTCTAAGGATATAGTTTCAGTGAAGGTTCAGTGGAGAGGGCAACCTGTGGAGGATACCACCTGGGAGACCGAGCGGGAGATGCGGGACAAATATCCTCACTTATTCAAGACTCCAGGTATGTTTCTAGACCCGTTCGAGGACGAACGTTTGTTTAAGAGGGGGAGGATGTAACGACCCGGCCGGTCGTTCCGTGAGATTTAGCCCGTTTTCCCATTTCTGCATTTGTTATATATTGCTAGCCTGTTTTTTTTTTGTTGGGTCAGTTGGTTTGGGTTCAGAATGAGTATGGTGAGAATTTAGGCATTTAGTCTCTTAAAGTAGCCTAATAGTTGATAAAGTCAATTGAGAGTTGACTTATTGGTGAACGACCTCAGAATGCAGATTTTACGGCTCGGATAGCTTCGTTAGGTGATTTGGGACTTAGGAGTGTGTTCGGAATGAAGTTTTGATGTCCGGTGTAGAATTAGGCTTGAATTGACGAAAATTAGTTTTTGGCGATTTCTGGTCGGCAGTGGAAATAGGCTATCGGTGTCGGAATTGAATTCCGGAAGTTGGAGCAGGTTCGTAATGTCATTTTGGATATGTTTTCAAAATTTCAGGTCATTCGCAGGTGTTTCGGTTGGTTTCGGCGTAGTTGGCGAAATTTGGAAGTTTCAAAGTTCATAGGCTTGAATTTGATGTGATTTTTGTGTTGTTGCGTTGTTTTTGGTGTTTCGAAGGCTCGACTAAGTTTGAATGAGGTTATGGGATATGTTGGTATGTTTGGTTGAGGTCCTGAGGGCCTCGGGTGTGTTTCGGGTGGTTAACGGACCAACTCTTGGCTTGAAAACTGGGCAGATTTTTGCTGGTGTGAGGTTCTGGTTTTCTTCTACGCGATCGCGGGAGGATGTTTGCGATCGCGTAGAGTAAAAGAGTGGGGCAGGCATTTTGTTCTATGCGATCAGGTGGTTAGGATTGCGATCGCATAGGTTGGTCAGGTAAGGCAGTGCGATCGCGTAGGTATTTATGCGATCGCGTAGAGGATTCTGAGGCGTGTGTGTGGGGTGGAGAGTTGTTCTATGAGATCATGTGCATTGGACTGCGATCGCATTGGTTGGCTGGTCTGTGCATCGCGATCACGTGCCAAGAGTCGCGATCGTACTGAAGAAAATTTAATGGCTAGGCAGAATGTTTTAAAAGGCCATTTGTGCGAAATAGTTCATTTTCCACCATTGTTGAACGAGTTGGGAGAACTTTTGAGAGGTTTGAAGAGGAAATTGAAGGGAATCACTTGAAGGTAAGGTTTTGAATTTCATAACTCGTTTATATGTCGTTTTCTAAGTAATTAAACCATAAATTGCTGGAATTAAACCCAAAATTGGGGAAGAAGGGTGCATGTGAATTTGATTTTTTCTTTTGAGGATTTGAGTGGGAAATTGTGGTCCGATTTTAGTGTTCTTGGTATGTATAGAATCTTGGGAGGACGAGGATTCTAATTATACAAATTTTATCGGATTCCAAGATGTGGGCCTAGGGCTCGGGTTTGGCCGAATTTCGAGATTCTTGTATAATTTGATAGTTTTCGATTGGGTTGTGATCCTTTGATATATACTGATGATGTTAAACTGGTTTTGTCTAGATTCAGAGCAATCAGGAGCCAATTTGAGGGGAAAGGGCATTGCGGACTAGTGTTGTGGCCCGATAGAGGTAAGTAATGGTTATAAATCTTGTCCTGAGGGTATGGAACCCCGGACTACATATTTCTCACTGATTGTAGAATGGCGCACATGTCGGATGATGAGTATGTGGTGCATACTAATTTTTGGATTGGGCTGGGTCCTCTCCACGGCAACTAATGAGTTGCATATATTACTCAAAACCTTATGTTAAATTATGTTCTAAAGATTGTTGAAAAATTTGGGCTATAAGCCGTGTTTGGGGCCTCGTGCTGATCTGTTTAGACCCCTTGGGGGATTTTTTACTGTTGTTTTTCCTCACTATTTGGTGATGATTTCACTCAGCCACATCGTGCTTACTGTTTTTGAAACTCAGCCTGATTTACACTACTTTGAGATTTAAAATGATGTTTTGGGTCGAGTACCCTGTTTTACTGATTCGCCAGAAGGGCCTTTTGAGTGGTTCTGCTGAGTGATGGTGAGGTGCTGAGTGATATTAGCGCTTGGGATGAAGGAGCCTCTTCGGAGTCTGTACACACCCCAGTGAGCGCACCGAGTTCCGAGTGCCAAGTGCCGAGTGACGAGCGATTTGGAGGCATGAGTGACTGTGAGGTGCTGAGTGATTGTGAGGTGCTAAGTGACTGTGAGGCATGCCCAAGGGGCTGATTATGATACATGGTTTGCACGAGGGGATACTTATGATTTTACTATTTTCATTCCGAACTTATGAAATATGTTTTGCCCGAAGGGCCTCTATATGATTCATTTCATTTTCACACTAAATCTTTCGGTTTGAAGTTGTTAAAAATATGCATTCTTCAAAGGACTTTTCTGAAGTTGGTTTTAAGGCATGATGATTTCGTATATCTATTTTTACACTATTGGGAAGTGAGGCTGTGTATATTGTGATTTTGATGGCATTGATTTTATGTGTTTCCTTGCTGCTTAGACTTGATTTATTTTCATTACTACTGAGTTGGCGTACTCACATTACTCCCTGCACCTCTGTGTGCAGATTCAGGTGCAGATATCAAGCATTAGCCATTTATTCATCGCGGAGCCGGATTGCGGGATATAGAGGCAGCTGTTCAGCGTTCGCATCATCTATGTTTTCCCTTCTTGTTGTATCTAGCTTTTATTCGGAAGTTTTGTGCTATAATAGTATATTTTGGCTTATTCCTCTAGATGCTCATGACATGTTGGCTCCGGGTTTTGGGGTTGGTGGTACTGTATAATTGGCCTACTCTATTTAGTAATCTCTGCATGTTTTATGAAATGCTTGAAACTTGATTGGGATTTTTAAAAGAAATTGCGAACATGCGGTAGTTGGCTATCCTAGTTCCACGATAGGCGCCATCACGGCCAGTTTAGGATTTATGATCGTGACATAATTATAGAAGAGATAATAATAATTTCAAATAAAGATAAGTAGTTAGTAAATGATAGCATGGCAATCGAAGAGGCAACAACTTCAGTTACGGCACACAAGAGTCAAATAGGGAATAAGGGTGGAACATGAAGCAATTAATTCCAAATAAAACACGTAGAGGTGAAACTAGTAAATGGGAAAAACTTAACATAATAAAACAACTTCGTATAAAATGAACATAAGAACCTATGAGTCCTAAAGGGTAAATTTTCCACAAATAAGCCTGCGTACGTACTCATCACCTCGCGTACACGGACTTTACATGATACAGTTAGCATAAAAGACTCAAATCCTAAGGGGTAGTTTCCCCACACAAGGTTAAGAAAGATACTTACCTCAAAGCAGACAAACCGATACTCTAAAATGAACTTCTCAGGTGAAATGACCTCCGGACAGCTCAAATCTAGCAAAAATAACTTCAAAGCATACATAAAACTCGTAAGAGACTATTCCGGATCATAAAACCTCAATTTTTATCAAAATCTAAAAATTAACCCAAAAGTCGACCCCCGGGCCCACACCTTGAACCCGACAAATTCACAAAAATCGAACACCCATTCCGATACGAGTCCAACCGTACTAAAATTATCAAATTCCGATACCAGTTTGTCCCTCAAATCATCATTTTACATTTGGAAGGTTTTCTTCAAAATACCCGTTTTTCCTCAACTCAAAACACTAATTTAATGATAAAAATAAAGATAAAATTATAGAATATAATAAATTCTAGGTGATGAACACTTACCCAATTGATTTTCTTGAAAAACCCACAAAGAATTGCTCAAAACCGAGCTCTAGAACTTCAAAAATGATAAAAATGGCTAATCCTCGAAATAGAGTACCTTATATTCTGCCCATGTATTATTACATCGCGAACACAGAAGACTTCTCGCGTTCGCAAAGAAGAAAAAATGAAGGCTGAAAGATGTGCTTCGCGAACACGACAGCTCGCTCGCAAACGTGGTGAGGAAAATATGATGGCCCAACGACTAAGATACGCAAACGCTTGAAGCAGTACGCGAACGCGAAGAAGGAATTGCATACCTACGCGAATGGGGGATGAAGGATGCAAGCGCGAAGAGGAGATATTTCATCCTCCAAAATTATACTACACGAACACGATTGCATCATCGCGAACGCGATGAAGGACACGAGACACCAGCAGATCAACAGTCCAAAAATAGAAGAAAATGGCCCGTAACCTATTTGAAATACACCCGAGGCCCTTGGGACCCCGTCCAAACACACCAACAAGTTCCATAACCTAACACGGACTCGCTCGAGGTTTCAAATCACATCAAACAACGTCGAAACTACGAATACACCATGAATAGAACTGATGAACTTTTAAATCTTCCAACTTCTAAAACTCGAGCCGAAACCTATCAAATCAACCCGGAATGACGTCAAATTTTGCAGGCAAGTCCTAAATGACATAACAGAGCTTTTCCAACTCACGGAATCACATTCCGACCCCGATATCGCAAAAGTCAACCCTTGGTCAAACCTCTCAACCTTCTAAGACTTCAACTTTTTCCAATTTTCGCCATAATGCTTTAAATTACCCTACGAACCTCCAAATCCAAATCCGGACGCGCACCTTAGTCAAAAATCACCATATGAAGTTGTTGCATCTAAAACCCTTTCTAGAGTCGTTTACACAAAGGTCAAGATCCAGTCAACTCTTACCGCTTAAGCTTCCAAAATAAATTCTTCTCCAAATTGACTCCAAATCGTCCGATAATGGAACTCGACCACACACGCGCGTCATGATACATAATACAAAGCTGCTTAAGACCTTATGCCACCGAACTAGACTTTAATTCTCAAAATGACAGGCCGGATCGTTACATCCTCCCCTACTTAAACAAACGTTCGTCCTCGAATGTGCCAAAAATCATCCCGAAGTCATCAAATCACCGAATGCATTAATCTAACATACAACTGCAGGTGACCCCCCATCACCCCAATCCACATAAACCTAACGACACCACCTCAACTGTAATTTATCCCTTCCACCAACACCAATAAGGCTTAGAGTGAAAATTTCCACCATCCGCTCGTCTCTAGAAGACCCGATTCCCACATCCTCACCCGGTATAAGTCTCAACCACCTGCAACCACTTATGCCTACACCCATAAAGTACACCCACACAACGTGACACATCACATATGGGCCCATAATAATGGTTCTAACCACAATAGCTGATCGTAATCAAATCCAGTACCTGCAATTAGCCTCATATTCGTTAGAGACCAATTTCAACCTCCACAACATTGACAATGATGCAAGAAAAACAAAGATCTCATAACTATGTTCCCGGATCAACAACTCACTTTTAACGCCACCGGGCACACACCCTGTAAGCTAAAACTCAAATAAGCACAGTACGAAAATGACTGAATACGTAATGAGAAACACATAAGAGAAATATCAAACAAGCCCGACAGGCACATCTATCTATTAGTACCATCTTACAAATAAATTTACAAGGAAAAATCAAAGTATATGAACAAATCACAAGGATCTCATCCTGATACAACATCCACCGCGGCACGCAGCCCGACTCAAATATATCATATCACATGAAATCGTGAGGATCTTACCATCAACTCCGAATCATAAGTCAAATACACATTATACCAATTGAAACCTTCCACTAACTCAATTTATCCAATAAAATCACATCATTTATTGAACTCTCACCCGGTAGAGCATCTAAATCGCAACTCGTAAACAAAATTACTCAGGAATCACATCAAAACCTGACGTAATGGACAACATGAATTCACTTCTAGTCTCGTAACTCTTAATAATGAATAAAAAATAATAGGCACGGCTACCACTCATAGAATCTCCCAACGCGGGCAAACACATAAGAAACATACTAACTCACACCCATATGCGGGGCAACAAATAGGGGAACTCCCCTGATAAGCAGAACCGAAACAAAATATGAATGGTGCTCCTCTATAACAAATCAAAATCATACATGTGTGGCATCATCTAGCGCAGAGACCTCAAGCCTACTATATGAAGCACATCAACGGGTTGGGCCTCCCCCTGTTTGGCACCCTCTACTCGCCTGGATACCCTGCTGTGACACATATGTCTAGAGTCTGGGACAATCTCTCACCATTTGGCTGGTATCTCCACACTCAAAGCAACCTCTCTGCTAACGTGTTTGTAGAAATTATGTAGTACAGATACTCTAAGACCCATGAGTACCTAAAACACCATGCGAAGGCTGAAGTGCAAACTGAACTGGCTGACCCAAAAAACCCTACCATGCTGTACCCTGCCTCCAAAATATGGACTAATAGATCTCTTCGATCTACAAGGATTTCTAGCCTCCTAGTCTTCTCTCTCCTTACTCCACCTGTCCTCTCTATCCTGGTCCCACATGCCCTCCAGTCGGTTAGCGATCTCTACCACCTGCTGAAATGAAACATCCGAATATTATGCCTGAGCCCCTCAATAAATCTACGGACACACTCTCTAACTGTAGCGACCAAAGCAGGTACATGTCTAGCCAAATCACTAAATCTTATGGCATACTCTGAAACTGACATAGGGCCTTGGCACAACTGCTGAAACTCCGCACGCCATGCATCCCGAAGGGACTGAGGTACAAACTCTCTCAGAAACATCTCTAAACATTGAGCCCATGTAAGTGAAGCTGCCTCGACCGGGATACCTAACTCATACGACCGCCACCACTGATAAGCTGCTCCCTTGAGCTGGAACATAGTAAAAGCAACCCCGCTCGTCTCCACAATACCCATGTATTGAGAATGCGGTGGTACTCCTATAGAAAACCCTGTGCACCCTCTGAATCCAAACCACTGAAAGTAGGAGGGTCATACTTCTTGAACCTTGCAAGTGTAAGCTGTTCTTCCTCAGATGTTGCTGCCCTAACCATGGGTTGAACTGGAACCACAAGTTGTGTTGCCATGACACCTAGAACCTGACCAACGTGAACTCACTGCTTTGTATTATGAACGGTGGGAGTCTGAGTTCCTCCCCCGGTCTATGAAGTAGCTGGTGCAACCGGAATCAACCCCGCCTGAGAAAATGTACCAAACATGCTCAGGAACTGTGCTAAGGTCTACTGAAGTCCGGGGTAACAGCAGGCGCCTCTGGTATCTGTCCCCCAATCGGAGCTACTGGCGGCTCCTCAACTTCTGTTGTGATAGGTTCCCTAGCTGCTGCACATGCTCCTCTTCGGTCTCCGCCTCTACCCCTAGCGACACCTGCTCCGAGGGCAGCGTCATCAGTAACTACAACTCGTGTCCTCACCATATGTGAGAGAATAGAATGATAAAAGCTCAAACTTCATGACTAATAAACTCGCATGATAGAAATCCCTTTAAAATCTTACAATCCTAAAACTGGTAATAGATTCATAAGTACTCTTGTCTACTTGCCTTTTGTGTGAGGGATGTTCTATTGGCACGTGAGTCATCCATGCGGTTATGAGTTGTAATGTGGGCACAAGATACCAAGTCATTAGAGTTCATAAATTGGGACCCATGAGCTATGATTATGAGGTTCGGTAAAGGGGTTGTTCTTATTGAGTTGTTGCTAGTTTTCCTTTATTTGGTTTCATAAGACCTAGGCTATTATCATCTTACTCTACAACATTATTACCTGACTTCTTGCTGTTTAATATTGCTATTACTAGTGTATCATTGCAAGCATTTTTTTTATTCCTTATCATGCTTAGCTTTATTTTAATATTGTTTCTCTGTTAGTTCACCTTCATACTTGTTCATGTTGTTTAGTCCGATAGGTGTCTTGGTTGTACCTCATCACTACTCCACCGAGGTTAGTCTTGATACTTACTGGGTATCGCTGTGGTGTACTCATACTATACTTCTGCACATTTTTGTGCAGATCCAGGTGTCATGGTTTTTGTGGATTATTAGCTAACTGGTCAAGCATTGCTGTTGAGACTCAAGGTAAATCTATCGTCACGTTCGCAGGCCTTGGAGTCACCTTATGATATTTTACTTGTAATGTTAATTCTATTCCGAACAGTTGTATTTATGGATTTTCTAGCAAGCTCAATAGATCTTATGACTTGTACTACCGGTTTTGGGATTGTAAGTTATGTATAAATTTTTCTATTTCATATTTATCATTTGATAGTTGAATTTTTCTATTATGTCAGTCAGTGTTAGGCTTACCTAGTCTTAGGGAATAGGTGCTATCACGACATCGTATGGAAAGAAATTGGGGTCCTGACATTACTTCATTGTTAGCAACTTGTGATTGATTAATTAGCCTTGCAATGTGGGGTCCAGTTATAGTTGATGACCTGATAGGCCATGTTAAGTTTTAGAACCTAATTCTGTGATTCGAAGCCTTAAATACCTCACTTTAGCCTTCCTCAATTTGCGTGCATAATCCACGTGTCTTTCCGGAAAGCTTTTATGTTAAAAACTGAGAAAAATATTAAATATTTCCTTAAAATCCACTTGAGTTGGCTTCGGTCAACGTTTTGAGTAAACGTACCTGGATTCGTATTTTGACGGTCCTAGTGGGTCCTTATCGTGATTTGGGACTTGGGCATATGCCCGCAATCAAATTCGGAAGTCCCTAGCCCGAGTTATCTCATTTTATAGAAATTTGAAAGTGTAAGGCTTAATGAATTTAAAATGTTTGACTGATGTTTGACTTTTGGATATCGGGTTCGTATTTTTGGTTCCGAAGCTTGGAATAGGTCCAATAGTACATTTATGACTTGTGTGTCAAATTTGGTGAGAAATGGAGTTGATTTGACGTGATTCAGACGTCCGGTTGTGAAAATAGAAGTTTCAAAATTTTCTTGAAAATTTCATTTGATTTGGTGCTCAATTCATAGTTCTAGGTGTTATTTTGGTGATTTGATCGTGTGAACAAGTCTGTATGATGTTTTTATACTTGTGTGCATGGTTGGTTTAGAGCCCGAGGGCTCGGGTGAGTTTCAGATAGGCTACATAGTGAAATTAGACTTAGGAAATGTTGTTGGTGTTTCAGTTCTGGTGTAGGCCCCTGATCTCGCAATTACGAGATCAGGCTTCGCATTTGCGACCTCTGATGGGTTTGCATTTGCGAGCTAGTCATTGCATTTGTGAGGAGTATCTAGGCCATATGGTGTTCGCATTTGCGAACAATTCTTCGCATTTGTGAAGGGGTCTGGTAGGGGGCAGTGATCGCAAATGCGATCAATTGGTCGGAGATAGTGTTCGCATTTGCAAACTTCTCACTACAAATGTGATGAATAAAGAGATGCGGTGCCTTTGATATTGCGATAGTATCTTTGAATTTGGGGGATTTGCATTTGCGAACCCCAGGTCGCAAATGCGACATCTGTAGCTGATCAAAACTTGACTTAGACGAGATTTTTGGTTCATTCATCAAATTTTCAAAACAAGAAACCCTAGAGGCGATTTTTCAAAGGAAATTTCTTCCCCAAATCACTGGTAAGTGATTCTAAACTCTTTCAATCAATCTTTCACTACATTTCCTAAGATTTCAACAAAAAATCTTAAGTTTTCATGGTGGAAATTGGGGGGTTTTGGGTAGAACTAGGGATTTTTGTAAATTGGGGATTTGGACCTCTAATTGAGGTCGGATTCCAAAATAAATTACATAATCGGGCTCAAGGGTGAATGGGTAATCGGGTTTTGGTCCGAACTTCGGGATTGGACCAATCGGGCAGGGGGTTGAATTTTGTTGACTTTTTCAATAATGGCCTAAATTGAATTCTTTGCAATCGTGGGTAGTTCCTAAGGCTTAATTTGAATCGTTTGGTTGGTAAATTTCTAGATTCTATTGGTTCGGAGGCTTATTTGAGAAGCAAAGCTGTGATTGAGCTTTGAGTGGACCTTTTGGAGCGAGATAAGTGTCGTGGTTAACCTTGACTCGAGGGAACATAATTTGTTTTCCTAATTTCTACTTGCTTTGATGTTGGGTAAAATGCATATGTGAGATGACAAGTACTTGTGCGTTGTTTGTCGTGTTATAGCATGCATGTGGGCTTGTTCCATGTAGTTTATTACTTACTTTGAGACGTTATCCATGCTTAGACTAGTGACTTGCTAAATTGATAGTCTTATTGTGTTTACAGGGTTTTGGTGATAATTGAGAATTGAATCTAAAGTTGAGATTGGTATTGTGGAACCATTTTTGAGGTAAAGCTTGTTATTGTTGAATTCTATCTCCCTGATCTATATTGTTCACTGTTATTTGGTGAGGGAGAGTGTTAATGCACAAAGGGTGATGCCGTGCCATATTGTGAGTGTTAATGTATTAAGGGTGATGCCGTGTCATGTTATAAGAGCTAATGCACGAAGGGAGATGCCGGGTCGTATAATTGATTTATATTGTGAGGTTGCGAGTAAAAGGTCGAAGGGTGATGCCGTTCAATATTTTGTTTCATTGTGAGGTTGAGAGTAAAAGTACGAAGGGTGATGCCAGGCAACTTCTTTTATTGTTTAATTTATTTTACTGATTAAAGGCATATCGAGTGTTCTGGTTATCATATCTATAGTAGCTCTTATATCTTGTTTTCCCCTTTAGCATGTTCCCCTCCTAGTAGTACATGTTTTAGCCATTATTGTTGTCTTTCTTGTACATATATTGTTATTTGTACAAGTTTAATATGTGGGTATCTTGACTTAGCCTCGTCACTACTTCATTGAGGTTAGGCTCGACACTTATGAGTACATGGGGTCGGTTATACTCATGCTACACTCCGTACTTCTTGTGAAGATTTTGATACCGACCCTAGCGGATCGAGAGGTTAGCAGCTGAACTTACTTGTTAGGAGACCCAAGGTAGATCTGCTGGAATTCGCAGACCCTGGAGTCTCTTCCTAGTCTTATTATTTACTGTTTCTTTTCTTCAGAACAATGTATTTCCTTTTCAAACTTTGTTTGTAGTAAATCATAGTAGCTCGTGAGTTGTGACTCTAGATCCCAAATGTATCAGAGATTATGGGTTTTATGTTATTCCACAAATCCGTTTTAGTTTCCGTTGTGCTTAATTGATCATGTTATTGAAATTTGTTATAATTGGAATTTAAGCCTCTAAAGTTGGCTTTCCTAGCAAGTGAAATGCTAGGTGCCATCACGGTACGAACGGTGGGAATTCTGGGCCGTGACAAGTTGGTATTAGCTAGGTTGCCTAGGTTTCACAATTCACGAGAAGGCTTAGTAGAGTCTGGAGTATCGATGCAGAGAAGGCTATGAGACTCGTTTTGTGGATTTTGTCCGTCATGCTCTTCTTCTACTTCCTACCGAGAGAGAGAGAGGGTGAGGTGGTTTATTTAGGGACTTGCTCAGCCTATCAAATTGAAGATGGCTAAGGAGACTGGGAGTGAGAATTCTTTTTAGGCGGCCGCCAATGTCGCCAGGCGAGTCGAGATGGTTCTTGCACAGGGTGGTCAGGGGTTTGACAAGAGACCTCGTCATTCCGGTGGGTTCAGCGCTGCCTCATCTGGAGGAAGGGGTACTTTTGGTAGAGGCCATCCTCCCAGGCCATTTTATTCAGCACCCCAGGCATCTCACAGTGCTCCATGTGGTCGTGGCCCTTATATGCCTTATTCTGATCAGCTAGCCTACAGTGCACCACCAACTCCTATTAGTGCACCTCCGGTCCAGAGTTTTTAGAGTGGTTACTCAAGTCGATAGGGTCAGTTTCAGGGCCAACAGTCACAACAGTCGAGATCCTATTATACTTGTGGTGATCTTAGGAACATTGTTAGGTTTTTCCCTCCTGTATCGAGCAGTTCACAGCATCAGGGTTCTTGTGCCATGGTCCCGGCACTTGGTTTTCACTGCCCGATCAACTAGTTAGAGGTAGGGGTCAGGCAGCCAAAGGTGGTGGTCCGGCCATTAGAGGTGGAGGTCAGGCAGCTAGAGGTGGAGGCCAGCCAGCCAGGGGTTGTCCTAGAGATGTAGTTCACAGTGGTGGGGCCCAACCCCGATGCTATGATTTTCCAGCCAGGACTGAGGCTGAGTCATCTGGCGCCATTATCACAGGTACTATTTCAGTTTGCAGTAGAGATGCTTCAGTTCTATTTGATCCGGGTTCTATTTACTCCTATATGTCATCCTATTTTGCTTCATATTTGGTTATACCTCGCGATTCTTTGAGTGCCCCTGTGTATGTGTCCACACATGTGGGGGATACAATTGTTGTAGATCATGTTTATTGTTCGTGTGTGGTCACCATTAGGAGTCTTGAGATTAGTGTAGATCTTCTACTTCTCGATATGGTTGATTTTGATGTTATGTTTCGTATGGGTTGGCTATCACCTTATCACTCTATATTGGATTGTCATGCCAATACCCTGACCTTCGCCTTGGAAGGGTTGCCTTGATTTTAGTGGAGACGGACTCCTGGCCATTCTAACATAAAGGTTATCTCTTATATGAAGGCTCGACGTATGTCCGAAAAGGGGTGTCTAGATTATTTGGCCTATGTACGCGATTCTAGTGCAGAGGTTCTGATGAGTGGCTAGAATTCGTGATTTTAAGCATTATATACCTTGCATTTTATGTGTTTTA